>KB455461.1:113212-150717 GCA_000341325.1 Panagrellus redivivus | reverse complement strand
TGATAGCTACCAACATTAGCTTCAAAGACAAACGGAAATACAGAATAAGGGAGTATGCACACTCGTTTTCACACTTTGAAGTTGGTGTGTACGGTAGTCTCACAGTATTTAGAGACATTGAGTGACATTGATCTTGCTTCCTGGCAATGTCCAACATGCCTTCTTCACTGCCGAAGGAAATGAATGCGCGGCGTTCGTCCAACCCCTTTTTTGGCCTGAAAGCAAAAAACAGGGACAGAAAGATACCCGATCACTTTCAGAAGTATGTGTTCAGTAGTCATCGATCCTAGTAAAACTATTTGATAGCTCCCCTGCCGCAATCATCCGTCCTCCGGACCTCGCCCAAAAACCGTTTGACACCCATGAAGAGGCCTTGGCGCGCTTGTCACCTCGCACACGCTTTTCGCGCAAGCCATTTCTCCGCGGTCAGCGATAAGATTCAACATTGTCGAGGCTCAATTGCATTTAGCTTGATCGATGGGCAAATAATCGACCTTATTGGGTTTGGATTATGATGGAAGTACATTGTTTGTGACATGTTTCATCGATGCTGGATTGATCGGAGATAGGATGGGTTCATGTTTCGAAAAAGGGGGTTACTGTAACACTATGAATCAAATGACTAAACTGGGCAAACTAACTATGTTAATGTGAAATTGTTTCAATCGTGATGTTTTGTATTTGTGTTTATTAAAAGTAACACAAGCAATCCCGTTTTAAACATAACAAGAACGTAAAACAACAAATACCTTAATGCATCAAATCCCAAACACTCCTAAGTAAATCTACCACAACTGCATCATTTTCATTGACAAAGTTGGAATTCTTGATCACCATTGCCATGTTCCGGGTGTAGAAGCGGCTGCACTCGTACAAAAGATTGTAGTTGCGATAGACGGAGGCGTGTTTCACAATATCGCAAAAGTTGCCCACGGTGAGATGTCGCGCGAGCCAGGACGAAATGAAGTCCTAAAATGGCAACAATACCCAAACTATTCGCTTTCAAAGCTATAAGACCAACCGTAGCAGCGCGAATATCGTACTTCTCCATGAAGCGCAAGATCTTGATCACATCAACGATGGTTTCAGTCTTCATCTGATAGCCGTAGCAGATGGACAGAGCTTCCTTGACTGTGGCATAGTCGAAGTCGACGATTGCGACCACGCCAGTGGCGGCTTCTTGCGTGTTGTGGGAAAACATGGCTCGGAAGACCGGCGAGATGAGCGATAGATAATCGCGATGAGCCTGAAATTGACGGCTTTAACATTAAAATGGACATTGAAAGCCATACCTGAACAAGACCCTCATCATTGACCACAAAGTCGACATCATAGGTCAGCTCAGCTCCTGCCAACAGATCAACCGGAGATACCGAAGCAATTTCATGGCGAGTAGGTGGCATCTCCTGGAACTGGGTGGCCTCGGTGAAGGAAGCTCGACACCACACAGTGATGAATCCGTCTTTGATGGCCCCCATTTGTTCAAGACTTTGGTGCGAGATGAGGTAGTAACACCCATCGTTCAAGTGAAAGCATTCGATAGGGACGTTCTTTTTGCCTGAAAACTTGGCATTCCTAATATTTAGAATCGAAATGATATCCACCCACCCAAAGGACCAACAGTTTCGACGGAAAAGGAAAAGTCAACCTTCAAGGTTGCATCGTTAATCCTCAACGCGAGCCCGACATAGCCTTTAGACACCTCAGTTTCGCCATTTGGATAGCAGACGATGGACCAGGTACGGTAGTCATTGCCAACGATGGGGACAGGCGCGGTTTCGTAGGACTGACCACAGTTGGCGGAGAACATGGTCTGACTGATCTCAAGGCAAGCGACGTCTTCGTAGGTGGGGGACTGAAAGGGGTGGGAAGGCGTGGAATTCACATTTGGGAGATAGGTGGACTTACATCGAGGCAAAAGTACTTCATTTTGGAGCAGAAGCGCGGTAGCAAAAGTGGCTGAAACGAGGCTATAGAAGAAGGGTAGACCAACTACCGAAGACAGCACGCGATACACATTGGAATCCGTTTATAGCATCGAAAGAGTGAAAACTTCGATGAAAACACGGATACCCCAGAGAAAAAGGCCCACGAAGCTCAGAGTAGGAGCGAGTGAACTGGACACGTGGAGCATGCAATAATGAGCGCATGAGGTAGCGATATCGAGCCCCAGCTCTCGCTCTCAAACTGCAACTTATTAGTTCAAAACTTTCATGCAAATTTCTTTTTCAAAATGCTCACCGTCCTTACGAGAGCCAACGGACTTGCGCGCGGCAAGCGACTCGCGACGTGTTCACGAGAGAGCGACGCTTTCTGCGAGTCACTGCTTCTTACCAATGCAATGTATCCTTTTCTATCACCAGCGATAAATTTCTGCACTCGTTTAGAACTATTACACTGCAATATGGATGCCATTCTTTGCACATTGTTTTCGACTAATCTGAAATTTGTCATTTTTTTACCTCTAAAACCCACGATACCCGAAGAAAATGCACAAACTGTTTTGTTAAACAATAAAGTCATGACCAACACTTTTTTGAAACAAGAGAGACTCTTTACATAGCATTATCGTCGCGCAGATGCGCATGAAATCCGAAAAAAAACAAGTTTTTGAAAATTTCCTTCCTGACAGCCGGCTGTTCTCTACTTTTTCGAGCTTATCATGCACGTAGCATCGGTGGTTCATTATTTTTATTCCATACACCGCAAGCAACAAAATGGCAAAGTTAAGGTTAACAATGTGCTTTAGCGGAGGAAAACTCGGCATTTAAGCCGGAACAGAGGGCCATTCTTTGTGTCAATGTGTTTGTTTTTCTTCCTCAATGGGCGAAAGCTGTGTTGTACAACTTTTTAAACTTAATCTACAGTTCGTAATGATAGTAGTGTAACAACGTTTTTTGAAATGATTGATGAAAATAAGGTTCAAAACTGGTTAGTAGCGTGATTTTAAATTCAAAATGAAAACCAGGGCGGATATTGTAAAAGTCACATAAAATCTTAAGAAAACTACATTTGTTCCTTATGGCCAGCCAATTTTTAAAGCTTATACTACTTCTCAGAGGGCCCATGGTTGACTCAGACCAATGCATGCTTGAGTATTGTTCAACGCCATGTGAACGGTGGCTTTTGACCGGGGGCGCTGACCAAGACGACTACACCGTGACTGTCGGAAGGCAATGACAATCGGCCGCCAAGCATCCGTTTCGACCGATTTTATTTAATTTTAGTCGTATTACGATTTTCATTCGTGAACTAGACTAGGCTATGATAGCTAGGCGATTGATATTTTTCGGGGTTTTGGTGCTATTCGGAGTGTATAAAGTGACAGAAGGGCAGTTATTTGGGCAACCATGTTGCAATACACAATGCTGCTGCAGTGTTTGTGGAAGTTGTGATGCGGCACCGGTGTTTGGGTGGGTTTTGAATTGGTTGGTTTGCTGAAAAGTTGGAGTTTTGTAGATCTGGAAGTTGGCCGGCATCAGCTGGACTTGGGTGAGTTGCAATTGGAATATCCGTGACTATGTTTATGTTTTTTGTTTTCAGACCAGTTTCAAATCAATGCAATTGCCAAAATTTGACATACACATGTTATCTATATCAAAATGTACCATCTCCAGTCGGGCCTTCATACGGCCTTCCACCGGCACCCTATATACCATCACAACCGGCACCGTATGTGCAACAGCCACCACAAGTACCTCAATATGTGCCACCACCGTATGTGGAACCACCCCTTCGACCAGTGTCACCATGTAATAAGCCGAGTTGTTCGATTATGCCAATTCCGAGACCACAGGTGTGTAGAGTTTTTAACATCGGAATACTTGTTGTCTGGTAGCAGCGCCTAAATTTTTCTCAAAATCCACGAAAGTTCACTTTTCCACAAATCTATTGAAAAAATGTTGTTTCCAAACCAAAATTGACTTGAACTTATTTAGCCCTGCAACTGTGCCATCCAACCATGTGCAACTCCATGCATCAACATAGATGTACCGATAACAATCGATTCTGATATCCTTGATGACGGCATATCTTTCTGGGAGTATGATGCCGACTTTTTGAGTAGGATGGTCTCTAACATTTTTTGTGAAATCTGTACAAAATCTTTCCAGAAACCCCTCAAGGCATCATAGTCTTTGTCGTCGTCATCCTTCTCGCCATCCTAGTCCTTTGCTTACTGATAGCCCTCATAGCTGGCTGCATCAAAACCTTCTGTTGCTGCTGCAAGAAGAAAGACACTGTCGTCGAATCATCCACTTCCAACACGCAGGTTTACAATTATCAAACTGATGAATATCCGTCCAAATATGACGAACAGTATTACGGTACCCGACGAATGCGTCCAACTTACTGATAGGGTTTTTGGAGATGTTTATTTATTATTTATTTTTGTAAACAACAATGAAAACAAGCGTATTGACAGGAAAAAGACAGAAAAAGTAAGGAAAACAGTATCGCAATGTTATCTATTTCTCGTAACGGATAAACCCAACCGTCAAAGCAATACAGCCGCGTGTCTCTCGGTGTTTGCCAACACTTTTGCGATCGTAAGTGAGGACACGGCCAGCTTACAAGTAGTCAGATTTGTACGGAGCCACCTTGCCTGCAGTCGTCGTCTTCCAAGGGCTCTCATCTCGCCGTCGCTACACGCTAAATGCTAACTTTAACATTGCCCAAGGTTATCGATTGCGCGAAATCCGAGGTTCTGAAATGTTACAACTTTTTTGCTCCAAGAGTTTTGACTATTCATTCGCTTTGATGTTTGTCGTTGTTGACAGTTTTCACTTTTCATCCCTAAACTTTGTCTTTGATGATCCACGTTTCAGCGAGTCATGAACCCCCACGGCACCGAGCCCAACCCCCATCTCGACACGCCCGCGAAAGAACGCTTCTATCGACCGACCTTCCTCGAACCCGTCAACACCCAGTTATTACAGTACTCCCGAAAAGTGTGCCGATACACTGTCTGGGCATCGACAACCTTGTTGGTGGTCTGTGCCATCACAATTCCAGGGATCTTCTTCGCGAGTTGCAGCATCACATCGATAGCGTATGACAATGTCGAGCTTTTCATTGCCTGGAATGCCGTTGCCTACGTCATATTGACGCCCATGGCAGTCCATGCCGCTAAAGTCAGGGATAAGAACTATTTCATTCCAATTATCATGTACACAGTGAGTCCATTACACATTTTAGACGGCTTTTGAAGGCGGTAAATTTCAGTTATCAGTGTGTATCTTCCTAATAGTGCCAATAACGCTCGGTCTCGACTGTCTCGACATGCATTCCACACTGCTTTCTGATACTGGTGTATCTGTGCTGTTCGTCATTATGGAAGGACTAGTGCTACTGGCATTTTTGTATTTTGCGGCCTATAGATCGATCGATCGATGCGAAGAATACGACAAAACTGGCGTGCTTTTGATTTAGTGGTTTTAGAAATGGATAGATTTTGGAAGAATTTTGTGAAAATGGCTTTCTTTTTGAACATGAAACATAAAAATGAACAAAAAGTTATCCTTACAGATACCCCGCCCAATGTAACTCATTTGGATCAGTGTTTTTATGTAACACCATTTTATGTAACTCTTGACAGTCCAAGTTCAATCAGATTAGAGCAAAAATTGAACTATTCTCGAACGAATCACCTCGAAAAACCAGCAGATGATGTCAAAAGTCTACCCTGCGAACAATGTTTCCACGTACTTTGATCAGTAGTAATCACCAGAGAACAACAATGCTCTCTGTGCCTCAAAAAAGAAACATCAAACTGGGCCAGAGAGGAGTATTTTGATCTTTAAAAGTTGTAAAGTTGCTTCGAAGCGACCCTAATAGCCCACTGATCGACTTTTTTGATTGCCAATAGCCGACCCACGTGAAAAATCAAACCCACAATGGTGGCCTAAATTGGAATTAACCAGCCGAGTTTCCCAAATAGACGGTCTAATCGAACTTTTTGATAGTTGCCAATGATCGACCCACGTGAAAAAACACAAACTTTATCAAACAAAAGCCCTTTTGGTAGCCCAATTGGAATCAATAAACTCATAAAACGTTGATTGAGATCAAGAAAAGGATTACTTGAGATCAGGGTTGTCCTCCAGCTCGAATGGCGCCCTATTCTCCTTCTTGACAAAAGTCATAATCCGACGATCGGGAAGGGCATTCAAATACAGCCGAGCTCGTCTGAGGACTTTACGCTGCCAGAACAGCGTGAATGTCAGCACGAGGCACCAGTAGAGGAGAATCTGGAACATAATTGGCGGCTTACACATTGCCAAACTGGATAAGGCAACCCCAACCTGTGATATGATCATAGCCCCAGTCTCGGCACTGGTCAATCCATGGGGTTTGTGGCGGCATTCCTAAAATTGACCAATTTCACGAATTCCAAAACTGACAACGACCAACCGCAAGGCTCAATTTGACTTCTATTGGTGCGTCACCGCCTTCTTCGCTCATTTTGACTTCCCAGAATCCGAACTTCCGGAAACACAGATCCTAAATCGACTATCTGGCAATGCCATTCCCCCAAAATTAACATCCATCCAACCAAATAATCGAAATTCCTTTATTATTAGACCATTAGATGGACATTCATAGCTACAAAAACCCGAAAAATACGAAAAAAATTACAAAAGATCCATGAATTTACACATGATTTTTCAAGAAAGCTGTCCAAATTTGAAGATTTTCAAAGATGGCAGCCGAGTGGTGGTAAAAAACGAAATCTAATCCGAATAAAACGTGACAAAGCCTAATTGGAAAGGAACGACTTCACATTAGATAGGGTGGTGGCGCTTTTGAGCAAGTAGCTTACTGCTTGCTTTCTCCACAGGCCTCGAGGGCATCGGTGCGTTCATCTTCGAGTTCCTTGGTGGTGGCGTTGATCTTGCCCTGGGCGAATTCGTCGATCTTGAGGCCCTGGACGATGCTCCACTTGCCATTTTCGATGGTGACGGGGAAGGAGAAGATCAAGCCCTTGGGGATGCCGTAGCTGCCATCGGAGGCGACTGCCATGGAGACGAACTCTCCGGGCTTGGTTCCGACGTGCCAGGTGCGGATGTGGTCGACGGCGGCCTTGGCGGCGGACATGGCGGAAGAGAGCTTTCGCTTCTCGATGATGACGGCACCGCGCTTCTGGACGGTCGAGATGAAGTCACCCTGGAGGTAGGCGGTGTCGTTGATGGCGCCAACGGCGTCGACTTCCTGGCCATTCTTGAGGACCTTGGCATGGGCGACGTCGGGGAACTGGGTCGAGGAGTGGTTGCCCCAGATGATGACATTCTTGACGTTCTCGACCGGGACTCCGACCTTCAGGGCGACCTGAGCCGCGGCACGGTTGTGATCGAGACGGGTCATGGCGCTGAAGTTCTCGAGAGGGACCTTGCCAGCGGCGTATTTCGCGGCGATGAGGGCATTCGTGTTGGCGGGGTTACCGACGACAAGGATCTTGACGCTGGGCTTGGCGTACTTGGCCAAGGCGAGACCCTGGGACTTGAAGATCTTGACGTTGGCGGCGAGGAGGTCCTTGCGCTCCATACCCTCCTTACGGGGCATGGCGCCGATGAGGAAGGCATAGTCGATGTCGTGGAAGGCTTCGGCTTCGGTGGTGACGGCTTCGACGCCTGGAATTCATCAAAATCAGTAAAATTATATATAAAAAGTAAACTGTAAACAAACCAGCAAGAGTGGGTAGTGCGCAATCAATCAACTCAAGCTTGACACCCTCAAGCGGTGTAGCAAAAGCTGGGATATCCAACAAGACCAAGGTGACCTTCTGGTTAGGGCCGAAAACGTCGCCCTTGGCGATCTGCAACACGATCGAGTAGCCGATCTGGCCAGCGGCACCAGTGACAAGGACACGGATCGGGGCAGACATGGTTGTTGGGAAAGGAAGAGGTAAGATGTACTTGCTAAAAGGTACAAAAGTATATATGACCTTACAGAAGAGCCAGAAATACAAGCGCAACAAACACGAAACCATAAAGATTGTGTAAGATGCGGCTTGTCTGGGACACATACTGTTGGCAAAAGCTCGATCTACCTCGAAGTGGATCGTTCTCTGGAAAGGCCACAGAACGATCAACGGAGAAGGTCCTTTGCCAGCAAGTAAGCAACCAACAACCGAGCCACACCAACACGACTGAGCAACAATCAATGGGCCTCCTCGGTGATTGGCAAGGGAGGAGCTCTCAGGGGTTGTATCGAGGCCGATGGCGACGACAGAGCACGGAACGCCCAGCCCCATGGCGACCTTGCAACAGGCCGGCGGGGCAATTGACGGAAAAAAACAGGTATGAAGAGGGACCTCCAACAATTGGGACCAAAGATCGAGGACGGGGTTAGATAACAGGTGCTTTTGTTTGTTTGTTGGAGGCGGCTAGGGGTAATTTTAACAATGGACATTGGCATTTGTCATCAAAATTTGTGAAAAAGTTTTCAAAAACTGATCAAAAATCGATAAAAACGGTTAGAAAAACTGATCTCTGCGTATTTACGTGTCTTTGTTGACATTAACTGCGTCAAATAACACCACTATCAGTTATCAGGGTGTTGTTTGATGGTAGGAATTGGTCTTTTTTCGATAATGATCGGAAAGGTGTTGTGATTTGGGCTGACAATAGTCAATAAAACTGGATTGAAATGTCTATTTTTGGTAGGAACATGATGATTTTATATATTTTTGACACAAAATCGGCATCAGAGTTCAACTTATCTTCGAAAAAGCATAAAAAACTGAAAGCACGCTCAAACCCTGTCCAAAACACACGCAAATCGCAAAACTTTTCGCTCGAAACAAGCAACTGCGATCCAAAGCCATCCACCAACCAAGCAGCATGGCCCCAACGTGCTAGCATTGACGTAGCTTCAAGGCGAAACCACGCGGTTTGCATGCCTTCGACCGGCAAACTGCAACTCCAAGGCCCCCCGAGAACAACCCCGCAAGTTACGTGCATTCGTGGACTTTGCGTTGTTGTTATTTCAAATCGGCCACGGACGACCGTCGAACAAAAAACGCACCAAACACGTGCACGCTGCAATTGCAAAAAACGAGCGAGAGTCGAAATTGCTCTGCGTTTTGTTCCAGCCCAACACGTTCTCTGTTCTATTGCCAGCAGTTTCCCACTTCTGAAGTCCACGTTTTGAACAGTTTTATCAGCCAGAAAGTGCCTCGCCTCAAGGCGTTTGCTGGCCAGAGGCATTTGCGCTTTTTTTGCTGACCCGCAGCGTGCGTTTTTTGCTTTCCTTCGTTTCTTCCGACACGCCGGTGGCAGCAGTGTCGAACAAACAACTTGTTGGTCGGGAATAGGAAGGTTGTCTCGTGACATTGCGAGGGACCCTTTCTTATCTAAACAAAATTGGAACAAAGTTTAGTTCTTGCAAGTATTTTGGGTTTTGAACATTGAAAAGTCAAATATTGATTGATTTTGACTTTTTGTGTGCATACTTTAATTTTGTATGGCTAACATTTTATAGCCTATGTGCACTTTTTCATTAAACAATTTGATGAATTTTCTAAATTTCAGTTGAAAATACTTGAATTTTGCTAATATTGATCGATTATTGATTAGTATTGGTTTTGTGCGCATACTTCAGTTTTGCATAAGCATTATTTTGTGGTGTATGTGCACTTTTACATAGTGTATGCACACTTTTCTATAGTGTTTGCGCCTATTGAGATCAATTTTATTGCAACTTCAAAAAATGTCAAATGCAAACAGTTTGTCGAGTCCAAACCAACTTTCGATATGAAAACCATGAATCTCAAATTTGTACATTCGATGTCATTTGTGGTCCGCGCTTCTCAGCAATGACACACCAGTTTCCACTGTCAAAACTGCTCTCGACAACGACCATTTCCGGCAGTGAATCGACGAGGGCTTCGAGTTCGCCCTTCCTGAAGACATGGTAATACCGGTAGTAGCTCACAGCACTTAGGGTGCTCATGACTTCGGCGTAGGATTCTTCCATCAGTTTGTAGGTCAGCTCCGTCGCGTATTGTTCCTCAACTTTGAGGCCGGCCAGGCGTCGCCCTAGCGCGGGGCTCCATTGATTAATCCCAGAAACGAGGTAGTTAGGGACATTGCCAAGTTTTGATAGATACGCCGGGATGGCTGGGGGCACCGATTGGCGGGATGGAAGCATCTTCCAAAGGCGGGTACTCATGAGGGGGCGGAGCCAGCGTGGGGCAGTGTCTTCGGGGATTGTTATGGGTATGGAATTCTGAAATGGGGAAATTAGAAGGTTTTAGGATGCTGGAGGTGGTTTACATTGATGATTCGTTCTTCTTTTGTGGATTCTCTATGGAATTTGACCAATGGCAGTTGACCACTTTTAGCTATTTCATGCAGATTGAATGGAACAAGCACATCTTGAGTTTTAAACATGGCATTTGGCTGTTCGAAAGCCCAGACGTAGATAACCACCTGGGCTCGAGGCTTTAGAACACGTGCGACTTCATTTAGTGCCTGTCGACGGCGGTCTAATGTCGATAGATGATGCAATACCGAAACTAATAGTGCTCCATCCATCGAATCTGATCTAAAATTGCACTATTTAACCCCTATCTTAGACAGTTTCAATCCCAAAAGCTCACTTTAACGGCACATTCAACGCATTAGCCAAGACAATCTCCATCCTTTCATGTTTATTCACTTTTGTAACCATATCAGGGCACGTATCAATGCCAATGGTAAGACAATGCTTTGCCGTGTGTTGTGCCCGTCCACAGCCAATATCCAGTAAAACCGAGCCCGGAGGCAAGTGTTCGAGGAACTTTTTCACGCTCGGCCATACTTGGTTGCATGGATTGGAAGAAGCGTATGTGGCGAGTCGTGAATACACATTGTGGACGTAAGAGGTTTCGATTTCGGTCATCTGGAGTTACAGTTTTCATCTTCATTATCAAAAAGTTAAAACGCAGTTGAAAAATGGCATCAAAAATGTAATTTCATCAAAACTGCATCGAAATGCATGAAAGTGGCGCTAGAAAAGGAAGAAACATGGCAATGTGCCAGAGGCGAGTAAAATTGGAGTCCTGAGGCACTGGACACGAATAACATTCACGGCTGGTGGTCAGTTGCAACAAATAGGCAAAGTTTTTTTAGCCTTTTTCAGTGTGGGAAGGCACTTTAGTTGTGTAAGAACTCACGGAATGGCATTAGTAAGAGTGAGTAAAGTTCATTAAAATGAAGATTTACTTACACGTGCTATTCATTGTGGCATAAAGCCGTGAAAAGCATCACCAACGAAACCTTTTTATTAAAATAGAGCAGTTTTATTACGGTAATTGTCAAAATTTTTAACAAAATTCGACCAATTTTGCAGTCCCAATATCAAAAAGTCACTTCATCCATCCGAACTCAAACCCTAGACCCTTTCATTGTCACCCTCAAAATGGCCATCCTATACAACAATGCCCCATCAGAAGCTGCAACAAATTAGCCATGCCGAAAGGGAAAGCTGTTGACAGAACCCCCGAGACAGACCAAAAGAGCGTCAAGCTAGCTAGCCATTTCGATAAGAGCGAGTTAAACGCACATTTTTTTTGCTCATTCAAAGTGGAAAGAGTGTTGTGGCGCGGGAGGATTTTGCATCCATCGTTCGTGTCGAATGTCGATGGCATTTTGCTGTCCTGAGGCATGCTGTCGTCGTCAGTACACACAGTTATATACACGCAGATGAATAAAGAGGTGGCGTGTCATGCCATAAAGGACAGGGATTGCGTCTGTCGACCTTTTTCCGAGTGTCGGTGGTGCCGATGAATGTTGCCATGGCGACGAAAACCTAAAAATGTTTCACGTTATTGGAAATTAAGGGGTGGATCGAAGATTTATGCATGCTTTTGTCGGAAAAAAAGTAAAAATGGAAGGTAGTGGCTGGGTTTTGCGTTTGAAAAGTGCACTTGTGGGGGATTAGGGGTACATTTTGGATTGGCTTAACTAAGAAAAAGGAAAAAAAAACTTCATTAAAATAGGGATTAGACACGTGTGAAACAGAATGTGCGTAAACTGGACACAAATTTGAAGTTTCTAGCTTCTCAAATTTAGAAAGCATAAAAAAGAGCAAGATCAAAGTCACTTATCACCCCATCCATCAATCAAACAAATGTTTTTATAACAAAATTAAGACCAAAAACAGCCTTAACCCTGCAATTTCCAAGCTGCCAATCCGTCTCAACGCCGGCTCCCCACTGATAAGCCGAATGCTCCTAGCCGGGGGCCCTAAGTAGGTGTCAATCACCTCTCTGACAGCCGATCGCACCCATACAAAAGCAGCTCCATCGCCATGAGGTCCTCGCAGTGCCACATCACCTGATCTGACCGATTCCAGACCAACTTTAAAGCCGAACTTCACTGAAGCTACAGTACCCTAGGCCATAAGTATGCTCACCAAGGGCACTATAGCGCTATTTTGCGCGTTTGTTGCTGTCGTTGGGGCTTCCTCGCCTTGGAAGGCCTTCCGTTCCGGCCATGAATACAGCTATGAATTCGACAGTCAGCTGGCTTCCTCCCTGACTAATGGCGAACAGTTTTCGGCTACGCGTATGCGGGCTATTGTCAAGGTGAGGGTTACTGTAGTCCAGTTATGTCACTTTATAAGAAGGTTTTAGTTGAACTTCCTCTCCGACAAGAACGTCCTCGTCCAAATCGAGCGCCCGCAACTCGGTCAATGGAATGATCACTTCGCTGAGCCGTCTGAGATGCACAAGTTTGACAAGTTCCAACGTGTGGAAATCAAGGAGCGCAATCTGGAAAAGCTTAGCTTGCCCTTCATGATGCGGTTTGTTGCACCTTTTGATTATTGACACTAATCAGAAACATTCAGGCTGACCAATGGCAAACTCCAATTCTCCGCCGACGATTCCGTCGAATCCGAAAACATCAAACGCGCCATCGTGAACACCCTTCAAGTCCAGCTCGAAAACAGCCTCGATGAAAGCAACAAAACTCCCAAGTCCGCTTCTGGCTACGCCTTCCGCCTTAATGAAACCACCATCGAGGGCGATTGCGAATCCCTGTATGACGTCATCATCGTCAAGGACTCTCAAGAAGCCGAATCCAACGTTTACAATGTCACCAAGTCCATCAACTTTGCGAACTGCCGTCAACGCCCGGAATTCCGCTACAACTATCAGCGATACTCCGAGCCGATGAAGCTTATGGCTAACCAGATGGATTCTGAAGCTAGCCAAATGCCGGCCCAGCAAAACAATGCCATCAATGTCCGCTCCAACTACGAGTTCACCGTTGCCGGTGACAAGCGTCAATTCATCATCCAATACGGCAAGGTTCAGAGCAGCTACATGTACGAGTTGTTGGACAGCAAACACGTTTCGATGGTGACCTATGTTGTCAGCCAGATGGTCTTGAAGGTATGCCAATTTCGGCATTTTGTCAAAGTTTAGTCTTTAAAAAAGAGTTTCCAGAACGTTGAACCCAAAACAGCTCAACCCCTGACCATCCCTATGAAGCCCGAGCAGACCCTCGTCTACAACGACGAATACAGCATCGCTCGTGAGCGTTTCATCGCTGAAGGCGATGAATCCCTGTTCAACTTCCGCCAAAACAGCATGACTGAGACCATGGTCACCCCGATCAAGAACACCTTGACCCGTTTGGCCGAAGCCGCTCGTGCGAACCAGCTCGATGAACACGTTGCTCGGTACTTCTCGCAGCTTGTCCAGCTTCTCCGTCGTTCCCGTAAAACCGAATTGGCTAACGTTCACGATGACCTGTATGCCGAAGGCGACCAACTCACCAAAGACCTCCTCGTCGATGCCATCGCGACTGCCGGCACCAAGAACAGCCTCGATTTGCTCTTCCAGATGATCGCCAAGAAGGAGCTCACCACTTCCAAGGCCGCCAGTGCCGTCAGCAAGCTCGTCAATCTCCCGCTCGTTTCCAATGACATGCTGAATGCCTTTGAAAAGCTCATGAAGACCTCTGCCGTCACATCGAATGCCCATTTACACCGCACTTGCAAGCTCGTTTATGGTGGCATGATTTCTGCCATGTGCCGTGCCGAAAACCCTGCAACTGATGCTGATAAATGGGTCCAGAAGAAGTATTGCCCGGCTTCCGTCGCTGCCGAGTTGGCCGAAAAGCTGATCAAGGACTTCAAAAAGGCCTCAACCCGCGCCGAAAAGGTCCTCGCCATCAAGGTCATCGGAAACGCCGGCCTTGAAGGCTGCCAGAAGTACCTCCAGACGGTGATCAACGATTGGAACGTCGAAAAGATTATCCGAATCCAGGCTATTGACGCTCTCCGACTCATGCGCAGCCCGAACAGCAATGCCATTGCTAACATCTTGTTGCCTGTCTATTTGAATAACGCCGAATACCCTGAAATCCGCATGAATGCCTTCTACCAGCTCATCAAGGCCTACCCGACCCAGGCTGTCTTGGATGCCGTCATGGCTTCCTTGACTTCCGAGCAGAATGCCCATGTTAAGGCTTTTGCCATCAAAATGATCGATGAAGTCATCACTGAAAGCAAGTTCATGTACCCTGCTACCGTTGCTGAGAAGTTCCAATCCATCAAGAAGCAGCTCAACATGAACAATGACCTCGACATGAACGCCGCTTCCACTTTCTTCTCCATGCTTTCGACGACGCCGTTGAACCTCCGCGAAATCGCCGCCCAGCTCCAGACCGCCATGGTCTTCGGCAATGAATCCCGTCTGCCATCTGAATTCATGGCAACAATCAACACTCTGACCCAAGGCCGCCTCCAATCCGACGCCTGGCAGTTCGGATTCCATGCTCAAGATCTCGAACAGCTTCTCCAAAAGGTCTCCTCAGTCTTGAACGGCAAATCCATCGATGACCTTATCGTCCGTGAGCAACGCTCCAGCGCCTTTGAAGTCGATGCCCTCGGCATGATGAAGTCCCTTTTCAAAAAGATGCAAATCGTCGCCCGTCGCACCTTCAGCCACGAAGCCACCCCAGTTTTGCTTTTCTACTCCCGCTGGCACGGAATCGATCTCAGCTTCTGCTTGACTGACGAGGAATCGCTGCCCTCCATGTTCCAGAATGTCGCCATCAACGGCAAATTCGACGTCAGCATGATTGAAATCGCCGTCCCCATGTCCTTGGCTAGCCACAGCGCTGGTTTCTTTACTGAATCCGTCGTCAAGGTTCCGACCACTTTCGGTGTGCCATTGATCGTCCGAACCCAGATTCCGACAGTTTCCATCGTCTCCGGCAACATGAATGTCAAATTCGACTCTTCTGAAACCCACATCAAGAAAGCCATCATCTCAGTTAAGACCTTGCCAAAAGTTGCCATCACCGTCATCACAAAGATGAACGCGATTTCCCGATTCTTCGTTTCCGGTGTCCAGAATCTGTACTCAGCTCAATTGGGTCTCCCGACTGACTTGAAGGTTACTGTTGCCGCTCCGTATTGGCTGCCAGTTGTTGAGATTGCTCTCCCAGAAGCTGAAATCCGCCCAATTCACTTCCAATCCCGCCCAGTCACCTTCACTTTGGTCTGGCCCGAAAAGTCAAACATCTACGTGGAAGCCGTCGAAAAGACCCTCATCGTCAATGACGAGCTCCAGACCAGCAAGGTCCGCACAATTGAGCCCTTCACAGGTCTCCGCGTCAACTACGACGCTCACTACCACCCGAATGCCGAAAGCGACAACTACGATTGGCTCCTCTCCGGCGAGAACTCGCTCGAGCTCTGGCTCCAATCCACTGCACACACATCAAAGACGCTTAAATTTGCTCTCGAGTCCGTCGTGAAATCGACCTTCAGCGAATCCGCCATTAATGTCCCCGAATTCGATGAGCTTTTCGGTCGTTATCAGAAGGATCTTTTCGCCGCGGTCACTGATAATGAAGAGCTGATTCAAATCAAGTCAGAAGTTCGTAATGCCATGCAAAAGATGTCCAAGATCTCGCAGATCGTCTTCAAGGCTTCGACCTCCTCCAATGTCGCCTCCCTGGATCTGAAGTACGTCTGTGACGCTAAGAATGTCCTCTGCGTCATCAACGCCGATGCCAATGTCAACGAAGACTGGAAATACCGTAGCATTATCCAATTCGCGCGCCCGATCCTCCGCAGCTTGGCTGGTGGTGTCCCGACGGAGCACTTCTTGGCTACCATGGAGTCTGGCTTCGGAAAGCAGAACAATGTCGTCTTCAGCTTTTATGGTCGTCCGATGGAGGCCGAAATTAAGAAGACCCGCGAACTCGTTGATTTTGAATCGATGAAGGCCCCGAAGTTGATCCCAGCTAAGGACTTCAGCCTGATCACTGAAGTTAAGAAGGCTGATTTGACAAACCAAAGCTGGAAAAAGATGATGGAGCGTCTTTTCAACGTTGCTTCGATGCTGCCTGGTTTTGACGGATACAATGCCATGACTGAAGAAGAAATGCCAATGAAGGTTGTGGCGCTTCGCCTGAACCCGTCCAACTTCAGCATCCAGTTCCCCGGCCAAGGCGAAACTCGTCTCCAGTTGACTTCAGCTAAGCAGAGTCTCTACGATCTTCTTGAAACAGCCCCCAACGCTGAGTGTGCCATCAGAAAGGGCACTTTCATCAAGTCTTTCGATGGCAGCAACTACAAGATTCCTCTGACCACCTGCTACACGATTCTCGCCCAAGACTGCGGCAACCCGGAAGAACCTCGCTACAGCTTCATGGTGAAGAAGATGCGCAATGACCAGGAACACCTTAAGGTCAAGATGCTCACCAGCAGCAACCACATCTACGAGATGTACCAAGAATCCGGCAAGATGGTCGTCAAGGTTGATGGCTTCATCCTCCGTGAATCCGAATACGCTAAATACAACATCAACAAGATCGGAAACAGCCAAACTTACGAGCTTCACTGCGCTTACGCCAATGCTGGCTTCCGATTCAACGGTGAAGCTGATTTGACTTTGATGATTGGCGAAGAATACGTCGGAAAACAGTGCGGTGTCTGCGGTCACTACAACATGGACGCTTCTGACGACCTTCGTGACAACGCCAACGAGCAAGCTTCCAACTTGAAGGAATTCCACGCCAGCTATCTCTACCGTGGCGATGAATCCTGCGACCCGGCCGCTATCAACGCCATGGAGACCGCTGAATACGGCTATGAATCCGAGCAGCTCGAATCCGTCGAAACCGACCTCATCCAGAAGACTATGACCATTGAAACCCACTCGAAGGTGTGCTTCTCCAAGCGTACTGTCCCCGCCTGCCCTAAAGGCACAAAGGCTGGCGCCACCGTCCCGCGCAAGGTTGAATTCGTCTGCCGCCCACGTTCCGACTATGAAGCCCGCAAGATGCTGCGTCAATTGAAGCGCAATGCCGATGGCATCATCCGTGTCGAAGGTAATTCCAACCATGCCAAGGCTGTCAAAGTGCCGTCCATGTGCGAAGTTTTGGCTTTTTAAATCTAATTGTTTTTTGAATTAAAGTAGTTTTTTTGTGATCGAATTGGTCGAATAAAGTTAGAAATCAACTATTGGCCTGTTTTTGGACTTTCGTGGCGGGACATATCAATGCGCACACACTCAAAAACGGAAAAAATGAAAAGAATGTCCAACAATGGGCATCAAAAACGCATAATAATGGAAAGGATTGGTGAATGAATCACTGATTTTTTTCAAAACGGAGTGACAGTTCGCTGATAAGCATGCACCGAGGGCGTACAAACAATTGTTCACATGATATTTCATCACTAGAGTCACGCTGGCAGACAACTTCCGCTATCGATGACTTTTGCGTTGGTATTGTGAGTTGGCCATGCTGCGTTTTAATCTTGGATTCTTGATTTTTTTGGTTTTATAAAGTTTTTCTATGTTATTTTAACTTTTCCACGTGGTTGCCGTTAGCAATGTGTCGCTTTTTTGGTGAAAATCGTTTTGAATGAGCTTAAATTGCTTATTTGTGCTTTTTTCAACGTTTTCAAAACAGAAAAAGTCAACCTTTTTAGCAAAATGGACTACACAGACCTGCTAAAAACCATCATAATCGGCGATTCCAACGTGGGCAAGACTTGGCTCCTGACAGACTTCCTCGGCGGCAACGTCAATTCGACCAAAACAACCATTGGCGTCGAATTCCACGCAAAAACCATGCAAATCGATGGTCGTCCCGTGAAGATGCAGCTATGGGACACGGCCGGCCAGGACAAGTACCGCGTCATCGTCAAACAATTCTATCGGAACGCGGTCGCGATCGCGCTCGTCTATGACATCACCAACTACACATCCTTCCTCAACCTGGATTCCTGGCTCGAGGAGGTGAGTACCCACATACCTAGATCACATCATATCACGTTCAATCCCTCGTTGAACGTGTATTTATCCACAAAAAAACTTGAACTTGAGTTTTCGGTATTTGGTTTTGCGGCAAAGTTGGCTTACATCAAAAAAGTCACTTTTCTGACTTATTTGCTTGTGCTTTTCTTATACAAGCACGTGATAATTTCACGTTCTACTGATATATTTCCAACTTTCAGGCCGCCCAATATATCGAAAACAGCTACGTAGTAATGCTAATCGGAAATAAGGCCGACTTAACCGGTGCGCGACAAGTGCCAAGAAAAGAAGCCGAAGGCTTTGCTCGTCTAAAGGGCTTTTTGTTCATGGAAACATCTGCCAAGGAGGCCACCAACGTCAATGCCGCCTTTGAATCATTAGCGTTGCAAGCGTTCAGGGCATCAAAACGTGAGAAAATGATCAAAAAAGCGGATAATGATTTAGTTATGCTGAAAGCAAGTGTCGAGGCCGAGGAAGCGGCCAAGCGGAAGTGGTGCAGATGGTTTTAATTATGGCCTTTTACGTTGGAAATGTGTAATTTTTGATATTTGAGGACATTTTGTTTTGAAAATTAGCTTTCAATTTGAGGGTTTTGATTATCATTTTCAAAAACGCCCACTCATCGTAGAAAGTGCCTTAAAAAAGCGTGTAAATAAGATTAATGTACGTTTTATAAGTTTTTTTTCCGCCATTATGTGAATGTACAAAGTATAAAATACAGTTAAAAAGGTTCCATTCCGCCATTGGTGTCCATCATTGCGCTGTGCTGGTGCTGTTAGTCTTGAAACTGTCAGGTTCTTGTAAAAACTGTCGAAGCAAGATGAAAAGACCCAAAATAACGCCAATAGCTGCGATCAGGCCGAGATAGAGGAATCGTGACTTGTTTGAATAGCCGACCATGCGTTGATGGCTCTTTAGAACCTATAAACACAACTTTTTATACGCTTTTTGAGTTTTGGTCATGTTAAATTACCGGCTGTCCACCACCTTCGGCATCATCATCCTCAACATAGGCATAAACTTTCGCATCATCAGCCATTTTGATAGCTTTGTTCTTCGAACTTTGGTGTTTCTCTGGAAAAAAGGAGCTCTAAAGTGTGACAAAAACAATTAGTTTTCGGTAAACAACACAAGCTTTCGACACGAGGGATAAGGTCGCTCACAAATATACAAGCGAAAAAGAGACCCACCGCCACCCTCGAGGGGTAGTTTTAACCCTGACTGGAGGCAGGATGGATAGAACATACCCAACTCAGATCCTGATGTTGTCAAAGGACAAGGAAAGCCAGGCTTTCAAGGGAGCGGATGAGATCGCAATCCTGAAGTGGAAAGGAAGCTCCCTGATCCCTAGTGTTTTACATTAGCCCAGACCGGGGCCCTCAAATCCTCATCTCATGGTAGGCGTGTCTCCCGACCTCCTCCCACCCCTCTCGAACAACCTGCAAAAACCGACACGCAAACTTGCAAAACAATAAGCTCTTCCGGAATCCACAGCCTTGTTGAACTTGTTGTTTTTGTTCAACCGTGGACGCGTGCGCGAAGGAGGATGGTAAAAATAACCGAGGCTTGAGCTTTGATGTTGGGTTGTCACGCAAGGCGTTGGTGATACAGTGAAACAGTGAAACAGGCATACTCGAAAACGGTGCAAGAATGGATGGATTCAAACTTATTTGCAGCGGGCATGGAAGTTTATTTCGAATAGGAACTGTTTATTCGCCACACTATCAAGCTTCAAAGGTTGAGGAGTAAATTGGGTGTTGTCAGTGCTGGACCGTGCGCGGAATAAGGTTCATGGTACGGATTGTTTGTACTGTTCGTGGAAGGTCATCACGGCTTCTCTGTGTTTGGGGATTTTTGCCTGAAATGGGAATCTTATGACGAAATCAAAAAAAAGTTGGTCTCTGCACGAAAGTTGCAGGAATTTGGTCTCGTCACGAATGTTATTAAAAACAGTTTTTACACCAAAATGATAAAAAAATAGACTTAAGTTTGGTTCTGAGACAAAAATAACCGAAAGTGGTCCCGACATGAAAAATGACAAAATTTGGTCTCGACACGAAAACTGACAAAAAATTGTTTTCGACGCTAAAACAACAAAAGAGTGGTTTGCAACAAAAAAGTAAACTTTGGTCATGACTCGAAAATGCACAAAGTCGGCCCCGGAGCAAAAACGGTCTCGACAGGAAAACCAGTTTCGCCACGAAAACCCAAAAATCAACTCACACTGATGTAATACATGACGGAAAGGTGTGCAAAGATGTACTGATGATCGGTTTGCATCATTAGGGCTCTTTGATTGCGCATCTGTTTCACAACTTCCTTGAAATCAATCGTTTGACCTTTCCATAATCTTTGAATGACGGTCTCTATCGCGAGCAAGGTTCCCGTTCGTCCGATTCCGGCTGAACAGTGGACTACGGCCGGACCTGAACCAAGTGAACCCTGAAACCCAATACATCTGACATGCTTCGACAGATCTTTAAGAATTCTTACCGTCGCAATCATCTTCAAAAGTCGCAGAATGCTCATGCCACTGCTGGGTACGCCCTTATCCGGCCAATCGATCACCTGTATCAGTTTGACGATATTCGAATTGGAGCAGCCTTCTGGCAGGATTTCGAGCGTGTACGTGCAGAATCGGTCCTCTTTCTCGACGCGTTTATTGTTGACGAACATGCCGGAGTAGGTTTTGTAGCCGCCGGATTCGGCCGGCCAATATTGGGAGCACTTGACTTTGCCGTCTTCCTCGCATTTGCACAGCATCAGAACGACTGGGACGTTCTCCTGGAAGACCATCCGCCAGAAGTCGCCGATGGTGTTGTCCAACGGCCCTTGGGTTGCGATGAATTGCCGTTCTACTCCATCCATTTTGATCCAATTCGCGTGAATGTAGTCCGTATCCGGGGGTACATTTAGTGATAAGACGACCCTAGTTGCATCGAGACAGATTATGTCATTATACCGATTCCGATCGCGATTCGCATTGAACTTTTCATGCGTGACATCGGGGCCGACATAACTTTTAACTTCGAGGAATTCTTTTCTTATGCCTTCGACACCGGCACTAACCGTCGCCTGGATGAAGGCATTGATGGCATTTTCGGCTTCTGGAGACACGGACGTCTTCCCGAGCACTTTGATTCGGGCTTTTTTCTCCTTCTTTGCCGTGCTACTCGAGTTGGCGTTCTGGCCACCGCCTTTTTTAAGGCGCCTGGAATGGTAACGGCACTGCTAATGGCCAATTGGCATCAATCAAGTTGTAACCCACTCCATCTGAGAAGCCGACATGTTGGCTCTGTGGCCGTCGTCGTCAACGTCGTCGGGGATTCGATGGCGGCGCCTGCAGCTGGGTTAGTTAAGTTCGGCCACACGGTCCTCGGCGTCACGCCTTTTGCCGAATGACACCCATTCTCCCGTGGGTCGGACCCGGCAAAATAGGCGCCAAAATGCAGATTAGGCCCGGCATCTGGGGGCCATTAACCGGGTTTAGACCCACTTCAAATCGACTCAACCCGTCTTTTGTAGCCTCATTCCATCCGAAGAGAAAGCCATTTATTACCCTTATTAGTTGCGAATAGCACACTGGAATTCAAATCAAATTCAACTTCAAACGTCAACAGATTCCCCTTCACCCCCGAGATTCGTCTTTGCAATGGTCAAACTACTGAAAGATGATGTCATGAACGAGTTTTTCTCGTGATAATCCAGCCATTTCCCCTCACTTTGGCGCCCAATTATCCTAATGACGTGGGCCTTGACGAAGGGATTGCACTTGCAGTAGATGAGGATTCGAGTGGCACTGCTCAGACAGTACAGGGCAGAAACTGTGTCTCCGAGGAGGGTGTAGAAGGTGGATGCTTTGGTTGGGTCCTCTTTGTCGTCTAAGAGGGACGATTTGGATCGCTCGAGGATCGTCAAGAAAAGATGTAAACTATTGCAAATCAAATAGGAAGCTACAATGGCTAGTGTTGTGTAGACAGCATTCCTGACGGCAGCTGGCATTCTGATTCTTGAAAAAGATCGCTTCTGACGAACTCGTGAATCGCCCTTTGGCGGCGTCGCTAACAGATTTGTAGCTGATTGCGGGATTGGACTTGCTTGAGCATTTTGTTGCTGAAAATACCAAACTTACAGTAACCCGATCCCTCTCATCTGGAAAGACAAACCTTTTCCGAGCTATGAACCGCCGCCAATCGCTTGACAATGATAATATTAAACGAAACAAGGACGAAAAACGGCAAGAAAGTTTGAATGAAAGCCATGAGCCAGAAGTCGTAAAACGCGTACCATTGACTATCCTGCAAAAACACACTCATTTTTCTAATCTTTACCTTTTCTCAACTTACCAGGACCCACTCAGTCGGCGCCACAGCCAAACTTCGAAAAAAATCCGGACACTCTTTAAAAGTTTCTACAGTAAGCGCCCAAAGTGGCGGAGATCGAAGTACTGCGCATACTGTCAGACAGCAGATGACGCTAATCGGTCTTCCCATGGTTGAAAACAGGCAGAAATTCTTCCTGAAACGGAAATATGATATATTGAATTGTCTGACAAACATCGCGGAAATCTACTAAACACTATAAGATTGCGGAAATCCGGGTTTAAGAAACATACTAAACTAAAGATGACACACTTGGCGTCATAAAAGTCACCATAGTTTCTTTTCAAAATATGTCATCCGAAAAAAAGTATGTTCTAATTACAATTTTTGGATTATACTATGTATTGTTTGCATGTCAGTGGTGGGCTTAAGTTAGCCCGTAATCCATTTGATTTTTCGCCGCTCTAATTAACACCAAATGTTGCCATGAGAAAAGAAAACTTACAAATTGGGCGAAATCCATGCATACCGCTCCAACGTCACGAAGATAAGCAAATACGGTATTGCGAGTTGGGTCACTTTTGATAGGACAAAGGCAGGTAGGATGTAGGTGTGGTAGATTACGAATAGGCTCTAGAAATGGGCTTTGTTTAGAGTTTTCGGGAGTTGAATGGAGATTGCGCTTTACAACTTCCGGATGTTTTCAAAGAATGCGCGTTGTAATTCCATAAGTAGCTCACCTCAATTTTAAGATATCCCATGACAACATCGACCCCAAAAAGCAGGATGTAAAAGAAACATATTAGTCCGTCTAAAATTGCCAAAAACGTTGGATACAGGGTGGGTGGCGTGTTGGAGCACTTGTAACGGGCGAAAATCCATGTGAGCATGCCGTTGGAGAGGAGTCCTATGGCAGCAATTAGGCTCAGGATCGAGATGACAATGAATCTGTAGATGTCGCATTCTTCCGTGAACCCGCACAGAATGATGTCACCTGATTCTTCTTTTACGGAGTCGTTTACAGGGACGAGCTTCATGGTTAGTTTACTATGTGGATTCTGAAAATGTGTTTTGTTTTTTAGTCCTTTTACGGCCATCAGGGCTAAGTACATCAGATAAAACGCGGAAGCCCACCAAACCGCGACCGAAAACGCTAAGATATTTTACGCTGAATACGTCCAACTAATTACCCATAAGCTTAAGCGTGCCAAACTGGACTCCCAGAGGGCGTTTTCAAGGAAGGACACGCTACAAAAGTCAAACTTGGCACGGGGCAGGGCGTCTTATCATGCGAGCGCGAGCAAAGATCCAATGAGCAGATAGAATTTGTTTGTATGGTTCGCTAAACAGGGTCAAGACTTGATGAAACTAAACTATGATGTCCATTTTTGGAAAATTATGAAGCCAGAAGCCATAAATCAGCGACGTCAAAGACCCCCCGCAACTCGAGACCTTTGTCTTAAAGGGCTTCATCAACATTTCAAACCCTTCAAATTTATTATGATCCCATTCTGAAACCCCTAAACAATGGAATTTCACAAGGAAGACAGTATAGTCAGCCTAAAAAGAAGTTTAGTTGAAGAAAACCGAAACTAAAGACAGTTCGCGACGCCTCAAAGGGCACGGATAAGCGATGGAGGGCACGGCGAATAAAGTGCTGTAGGCGGGTGGCAGGAGATTAGCCCGTTGACGGCGTATGGGGGGTGTCTTCACTTTCCATTTTGCGTGCTTTGGACCCCCTTAAATTAGGCCCCGCCTCCTTGAGACAGCTTTTTTGCTTCAATTTGACCATTTTCACCGAAAAAAATTCCCAAAACCGACTTTTTTGTATTTTTAGAGCTATTTGCAGGAAATGTATTACGTGTACACACGTTTCCAACAATTTAATAGTGGAAATATGATTCCCGCCAAGCGTTACACAGTACAATAATTACAAGAAACAAGGTTAGGGTCACATAATATAAATTTATAGTCTCTCAGTATTTATGTGGGTCATTTCCGGCGACGTGGGCAAGGCATTAACTTATAAAACAGTTTAAAGTAAACCGAAATGACGCGAAACGGAAGCCTCAAAGTATTTTTCAAAGTCACTGTAGTCTATTGTCAATTTTTGAAACAAAAAACTACAAAAACGCAGACAGCCCCCGTAATTTGTTGCAAACTACGTCGGATTCAAGTACAAATTTAACACAGTAGTTCATTAACGAGGAACTTTTGAGTGACAGAGAAGTGCGTCAAGTTTACAAAGTACAAAAGTGTCAGAGACGAGTTAATGACGGCCAGAAGCGGGCGCGCAGACATGTTTGGAGGGCTTAAGGAAACAAAAAAATTAGTTTCAAACAAAGTTTGTCACATTAAAGATCACAAAGATCGAAGAGATAGCTGAGCATTGTGATCTTCGGTGCAATAGCGTCTAAAAATTTTTTGAGTAAAATAATATTCAGGTTATATGCCTTTTTGCAAAAATATTTGATTTACATAGATAATTTTGTTTAACTTCCGTGTAAATACTAGTAAATACCAACTTTGAGAACTATACCATTACGCATAAAACTACACGCCTTTACCAAACATCTGCTTCCGCAAAAAAACAACATAATTGCCATTTACTATTCAGGAACGCTGAAGTTCGTTTGTATAAACACATTTTTCATAACAAAATGCCATAAAGCGCATCCAGCGTTCAAACCATTGTTTAAAACCGCATACTTGCTCTTTCAGTTTTCAGTATTTGAATTTCGTAGCACACTTCCTTCCAAAAAACAAAACACAACTGCAAAAAAACCACATACAATTTGGGTGGCCTACTTTAACACGACATTTCTATTTCCATGACCCTAGTGCAAAAAAAGTTAAATTCGTTAGCTCATTGAAATGGTAAAGTAGTAAAGAGTCTGTTTCCGTGGAAAATTGGATTCCACTATCCCATAAAAGGTGAAGTACTGTCGTCAATTTACTAACAGTTTAACAGTTTTACACGCAATTACGGTGTGATGCATAAAAAGCATATTGAATTTACCGGAGTAAAAGTTTGTAGAAACTAATCAGACGAGGATCAAGTGCCCTTGTGAGCATGGACATGGCCAGACGGAAACGGAGTTGTAGGGGGTTTGAACCGGACGAAGACTATGTCCAAGACCAAGGGGCAAATTAGAAAAAGTTGAGTGTTTGAAGGGTCACAAGGCAGTTAGGATTGTGTCTTGTTGTAATTAATGGAATTTGTAGCCGGGATTGAAAGTGTGAAAATGGCGTGTCAACAAAATTTGGAAATACAATTTTGCAGAATTTAAAAAAAGTTCACACCGTTTGACCTATTTGAATAGAAAAAGGATAATTTTGTCTCGAAAATACTCACGGTAGCGCTTTTCAATAAGTACAAAGCGTTTAAAGTCAAGCACAAATGTTCAAAACAAGCATTTTGTTCCAATTTCACATAAGTGGAACAAAATCACAAACGGATGTAGCCTTCTCTAAACATGATTACTATTCACAATAAACATGGGCGTCTACGGCGGATGTTATCGTTATGCATTTACTATAACGTCATTATAAAACAACAAAAACATTCATTATCAAAGTCAAATCAGCGCATAATTACGAAGCTACCCCCTCATTTGAAAAAAAGTCGTTCAAAAACAGTGTTTTTCGTTATCAGTAAGGTCTTTTTTGACTTCAGTTTCAATAGCAGTGTCAAAGCTTAAGACAATTACTCAAGACAAAAAACAGGAAAACATTTAGTAGCTAGGTTTGAAGTTCGTAACTTTCAAGAACGACAAAAATTTAGAGTAGCCCATCTTCGTTTTTATTACATAGTGTTTTTCCATTTCCGTGATGACCTAACTGACTCTGGCTTGCTTCACTTTTGTTACCGACCCATGTGGGTGGCATGCATGCCGTACAAAGAACGATAAAAAAAGCTGAATTGAATGAATCTTAAAACTGAATATCAATGCATTCTTATCTATACCCCTTGCCAGGAAAACCGAAATGCGTAAATAATGCATCATCTAGTTTTTTGAAAAGTGATTTGGTATGTAAACACGGTTTTATTGTGGAAGAAGAAGAACAATTGAATAGATAGACACATGGTTCAGTGGAACTATGGACAAATTGACGGCATAAAAACACAGACTTCAAAGCTGTATAGATAGAGATGTCCCAGGCAATCAATTCGAAATTGTTTGAACTTCTCGTCATGATAATTATATGGCTTCCGCACAACTGCGTCACCCTGACTTGATGGCGTGTCGATAATGTTACTTTTTACTTTTTTAGCTGACACATCTTATCCCTCATTCGATAAAACCTATTTTCTCCTGACAAATTTATCCTTTTCTAAGCCTATTGTTCAAACTTCTGGTGGATGGATTTAGACAGCTTTTGGGGGTCAAGAAAGACCAAGTCCAATAACACCGACATCATCACGGATAAACGGAGTTCCAGAAGCTCAAAATAGATGGATAAATAGCTGCAAAAACTGCAAACACGAATTTTCTGCAGAAAAAAATCAATTCAATTAAAGAAAAACTCAAAAACCAGCCACGGTCAAAAAGAGAATTTCGGCAAAATTCAAAAGGTAACCTCATGGCCACTAATCAAAAGACATAAAGACATCCTCAGCTCATCAAACAGCTGTCATTTATATTGTTTTACACGAGGTAGAAAAGAAGAATAGAGTAGATGAAGGTGCGAAATGGGGCGGCAAGTCTTTATGTTTTCACAGTTCGGAATGCGTTAAGTAAATGGGTTGCATTAATGTTTCACATGGGAAGAAAGCGGATGTTACATTTTTGCCAAATTGAGCAAACAAACGCCCCAAAATTGCAAACATACCCAATTTAAAAGCACTTCAATCCAACTGTTGACCGTATTCTGGGCCTCCTCTGCTTCCGGAACTTTTGTTTAAACAAATATACTTTCCATATGTGCCAGAAAAAAACTTTAAATTTGCAATCTATGATGCCTCGGGCAAGAATCCGTCCGCAATTTACATAAGCAATGTCGTAAAAGTGGGCCAAAGATGTATATCCGTCTTCAAAGTCCCCGCACATAGATGAAATATCAAAATTTATGGATATAGGAAAGACACAAATAACATATCAGATGGCGCAAACTACTTTTTGGGCAATGATTTTTTATCTTTTTTTTGCCGCTTTGTTTTTTGTAACTCATCGGCCCGAAACACACTTATCCCGATGTTGAAGTCCTTTTGCACGATGAGAACGGCCCCTGCGTTGTCGAATTGGCCGCAGTAGTTCGGGGCTGCAAAGGATGAAGGGGTTACTGTAATGATTGGAAGAAGATGTAAGGAGGTGAGAACCTGAGAAGATGGTTATGAGCTGTTTATCGGCGAAGAATTCATAGCCATCTTCGACGACTTGATGGGCCCGAACGATGAGCTCGAGGCTCAGGGTGGCGAGAAAGTTTTTCAGGGCATCGGCGCCAAAGATCCGAGAGGCACCACGAGGGGAGTCTTCGAAACCGGAAATAGAGGGATCGGGATCGGCCCAGGTCAAGTCGGCCAGGATGCCCAGGTCGGGGATGTCGCAGGGCCGTTCTATTCTGTCGAGCTGCAAAAAATGAGCTTTTCGTGAAAAAAAAGGCAGGTTAATGGAAAGCTTTCAGACAAAACCACTTAGCAAGTCTGACCTGTTTCAAGTCCGTCAAATCCTCGCTAATCCCGCCATGCATGCAGAGAATTCGATATTCGATCCGGGCACAAAATGGCATACAGTAAAAAGCGTATTGGAAGGCTTCATATAAAGCTACTGAATAGCGTTTCTTGCATTCCATGTAGAATCCATATTGCATATTGACTGGGCGTGATTCATGGTTTCCTCGAAGTAGGACGACATCTTCCGGATACAGTATTTTGTAGGCGAATAACAGGGATATCACTTCGATCGAATACGGGCCCCGATCGACGTAGTCGCCGAGAAATAGGTATCGATGTCGGGGCGGATGGCCGTTTAAGCTTAACAGAGCTAACAAATCCTTAAAAACTAAACTTATGTAAGCTTAATTTTGTCTAAACTCACCTCAAATTGCCCATGGATGTCTCCACATACTCTCACCGGAGCCTTAACTTCAATCATTGCTGGTTGCATCCAAAAAGTTTCCCTTGCTCGGTAGCAAAGTTCGTGAATTTCATCCTCTTTGAACAATTTTTGTGCTAATGATGGTCGCCAGTGTTTTGTTAGACGATCGACGAAAGATGATAGTTTTCTTCGGACCTTAAACACCACTGTTTTACACAGATTCAAAAAATTGGCTAATGAAAGTTAGCACCTGCCTTGAGGGTTTGTTCCAGTGACGCTTTCGTGGAACCCGATGAACTTTGCGATTTGCTAATGCCTGGCAGCGACATAATGACAGACTAATGGTTAAATCAGCGTCGGAAATGAATAAGGATCCGTGGTGTCCACATGCGGGCAATATTACGCGACGGTAACAGAAACTAGGATCCTAGTGTTGTCCCAAATTTGCATAAGGCGAAACTGAATGCCACGGCATTTTTGACACCAATGTTTGAGCAGGTTCTTTAAAGCTAACTGAACCCAATATTCAAAGCACACAACTACAGTAGAGCTCAAAAGTTTAAGCGCACGCACTGTTGCTTCATTTGTACTTGCACCTAAACTTTTCAGCGCTACTGTATTTGTCTTGCCTTTGTGTGTCCAATGCCACAATACGCACCTTTAACCTGAAAGCGTCCAACATGCCATGTCAGCGCAGTTTTACGCGCATTTTCATTACAAAATATATATCTTTTGCGTGACGTGTATAACACATTAATTTGTTGTTATAAATTAAGCTTCCAGTGCTACAAAAACCATCCATATTATTAAACAATGTCACTATCAGTTTCTACATATTTGACTATTCCGTATGATAATGATAGAAAAATTTTCTTTACATATTCTAAGTATGTTGGCGAAATGAAAAACCATTCTTTCGAAATTAGTAGTTGCAATTTTTCATGCACAATTTTTCCTACAGGATCACTTGCACTTTATTTCGAAGGATATACTAAGGATACACGGCGGGTTTATGTAACAACGTTTATTTTTGTTGAAAACTGCCTAATCGAAAGTCGGTAATTTTACATATATACAAGAAGATGAACTTTAATTTTTTAATATTACAGAGCGTTATTCGGCAAGAGTAGGAACCAGCAGCAGTTCCCGAATATTGCTTTGTAACATTTTCGAAAATGAAAAGTTACCGGAACACGACATAACGATACGATGCTATGCAAAATTCGAAATTTTGGACCACCGTCCAGGGTCTTTAACGTTAGGCCTTTTAGAATTTCTTGGGAACTGTCAAAACAAGAATAGCGACGCTGAAATTCATGTCGGCAGTGAAATTGTTCAGGTTTGTCGCTTTTTCAATTTCATGGCTAAAGTTATATATTTTTTAGATTCATCGAGGCTACTTTAGCATGATATCTCCCGTTTTTTATGCCATGTTCACGCATGACACTGAAGAAAAGCGCACTGGCATTGTTAAAGTAACAGATTTGGACTTTACTACTGTAAAAAACGCTGTCGATTTTTGCTATGGTCTAAGTCTTACTGATAAAACGACTGCGGAACTGTTAAATGTGCATGCATTTGGTGACAAATATGACATCCAAGTGATGGTGGTACGTACGGTTCATGGTAAACAAATTGATATAATGCAAGGGTTTTCAGAAGAAAGTGAGCTCTTGGGTTTTGTCAAATCTTAATCCCTTTAACTTTTGCCTGATCTTGAACCATGCATGGGTGACGTCAAATGATGATTTGAAAACAAAATGCATCCAGTACTATCGAGATAACGTGGAGCAAGTCGCATTGACACCAGAATTTGCGGAACTCGAAAAAGAAGTGTTGCGAGATTTGATTGGGAAGTCACGGTTTTTGGACAAAACGACGTAATTGTGTATTTTTCAGAAATTGCTGAAGAATGGCTTTAACTTTCATTTTAGCATTTTGTTAAAATTTTCGCACTGTTTGCATTTGTATTGTTTTCATATTTAAACATTAGCGTTCATTGTCAATTGTTAATTCCAATGAAAATTATATGTTTGTCTCAGTGGTAAACTTTTGCTGTGTATGTAATAAGGTGGTAGTCATTACAACCATTACCATTGATCCACTAATAGTAAAGTTCCTCCGTTTTCCTCAGTGTCTAAAAAGTTTTGCGATAAACAGTTGCACGGCTGAACTGATCGTGATAAATGAGAAGCAATTTATCACTTTGAAAGAACAAGTGGTTTACGTTCTTCCAAGTTCTCGATTTCGAATAGCTAGCATATTTACACTTTTTATTCTCTTCGCAACTCCCTTTTTCTCACAGCGTCGTTTTTTAAGCTACTCACATACTGAATATTAATATTTCGGTAAAACATGCTGCCATCGTATCAACCAAAAGTTAGTTTTTTGTGTTTTTCGATATAAACCAACCAACTGAAACCATAGGTGGCAAAATCATTTTCATCCACTGTATGCGTAAATATTCCGTTCGTTGACGGAAAATTCAACCGCGACGATATTACTGAAGTTCGAACGGCGGCAAACGCTTCTTTATTTCAAGTTGATTGGAGACTCCGATATAAGTTTGATGCAAATGGCTTGGGATTGTATATTCTCCCAATAACTTCGGAAAAAACGTTATCTGTAACGTTGTGCGTTTCTATTGAAGACACTTCAATTGAAAGTTGGTTTCTGTTAAACTTCCATTATTAGAACTTACTTAATTTTGTATTTCAGAGAATTTTACGCATATTGCGGTTCCCAATTCGAGTTATGATTACATTGGCCATATGTTTAACAATGACGAATCGCCGCAACAGGACATAAAATTACGATGCCACATAGTTTTTCAAGTTGTCACTGCCAACACCATCGCAGCAGGCCCCTTATCATTAAATGTTTTCGAGTATTTTGGTGATTGTCAAAACAAAAATACGGATGCTGAGATACATGTCGCGGATAAGGTGATTTACGTATGTGTAAATTATGTTTCATGCAGAATGGAATTGATCAATTGTAGATCCATCGCGGTTACTTCTGCATGATATCACCCGTTTTTCATGCCATGTTTAACCATGATACCGAAGAAAAACGAACTGGAATCATCAGAATCAAAGACATGGACTTCACAACTATCCAGAACGCAGTGAACTTTTGCTATGGCCAACCTCTGAAAGATGCAACAACTTCCGACGTGGTTAATGTTCAAACTTTTGGCGACAAGTATGACATTAAGATGATAGCGGTACGTATAATTGAGTATTGTGTTAAATTTTTGCAGTCCGTTTTTAGAAGGTCGTTGGCGAATGGATTTTAGCGGCCGTGAACCCTTTCAACTTTTGCGTAATTTATAATTATGCCTGGGCTTCACCAAACGGCACCTTAAAAGCCAAGTGCGAAAAGTACTATTTTGACAACGTTGCCATAATCGCGTTGACACCGGAGTTTTGTGAGCTTGAAAAGAAAGTTCAGCGTACCTTGATTCAGAGTTGCCGCTCTTTTAAAAAGTGACGTTACTGTTTTATAATAGTGTAATTTTTAATCCTGCTTTGTAATGCCCATGTGAATATGTTTTCTGACCACATGACCAACGACCACATGACCAACCCATAGGACCCCAACCATTATTGCGCTTTTCCCTTCTCATTTTTGCGTTTTGTCGCTTCAATACCTGGTACGAAGCAGCCGTGAGTAACAGAGTATAAGCTTACGTTGCTCGTCAGTGCTCTCGCTTGTCTTTATTACTACTAAAATTGAGTGTAGGCCTTAATATAGGACCATTTACTGCCTCGCCCTAAATAAACTCTGACTGCCCACTTGCCATTGTATACATTTATTGTTGTTCAAGTCACAAGTAAATTTGGTTAACCTCAAGGCTTTATTTTATTGTTATTTTACACACAGTTGGATATTTGTCACGCAGTTCTCTACTCATTTTCCGCGTTTTGCGCAGCTCGTAAGGCATGAGCTATTAAAAACTTGTCTTACACATATATTTTACAACTGATTTCCCCAAAATTTGTAAACAAGTACGTGAGCCATTTACAGTTCCAATGTCACATGATAACATTTCATTTTCAGATGTCTCAAACATTGTCAACATCAGCTATCATAGATATTCCATACGAAAAAGATGGGCAACCGTATCGTGAATACACCGTTATCATCGAGACTCCGGAATTGAGCGGTCCGGCTTTCAACTGTTGGACACTCACTTGTACAATTTACAAAACAATGGAAATCTCAATTGAAACAGCTTTAAACCAAAGAATCGTCATCACAGCATTCGTTTCTGTTGAGGGGACCACGATTGAACGTTAGTTTACGCCGTCTTATGGAAGTCAACAAAAAATAAATATGCATTGCAGGTCGTTTTACAAAGCTACTAGAACACCGACGAAACATAACTATTGGTGAATTATATGAACATAAAGATCTACCTGAGCATGACATCCGTGTACGATGCCACCTTGTAATTGAAGACAGACGTTTCATTCCACCGACGCTAAAACTATCACTCTTTGATGTCATGGGTGATTGCCAAAATGTGAATAGTGATGCTGAATTCAAAGTTGGCTATGTTTCCATCCCTGTATGTTGCTGACGACGTTAGGATTGCGCAATCTAATAAAAAAATTGTACATTTCAGTTCCACCGGGGCTACTTCGCCATGTTGTCCCCGGTATTCTATGCCATGTTCAACCATGAAACTGAAGAAAAGCGCACCGGCATTGTCGAAATCAAAGACATGGACTTCACAACCGTTCATAATGCCGTGAATTTTTGCTATGGCCATGTACTCGAAGACAAAACAACATTTGAGTTGCTGAATGTACTTGCTTTTGGTGACAAATATGACATTCGAATCATAACGGTAAGCCTTGTGTTGCAGAAAACTAGATTTTTTCAACAGTGCGTTGTAGAAAAATTTATTGGAATGGATTACAATGGCTCTCAATCCGTTCAACTTTTGCCTCATTCTCAATTACGCCTGTACAACATCAAATGAAAAATTGATAATGACATGCTCGAAGTACTTTTTGGCACATATTGATCCAATTGTATTGACTCCGGAGTTTGGGCTGCTCAGACAAGATGTTATGTGTGAATTGATGCAGCGCGTTATTGAGATCTGAAAGGTTTGCTTTCGCTGTTTTGTTGAAAGAAACTCCTGTCATTTTGTTATGATTTTGTTAAATTTGTTTTAAAATTACTTGTTTATGCATTTTTACAACGTTTTGTGTTTAAAGTTTTAGCCCTGTCATATTTTAAACCGTTTTTGTACCTTTGGGCGATAGTTTATGTCAACTAATCGATAACTGCTAAAAACTTGTTTTCAAACATGCATGTGATTTCTGTAATGACTGACAAACTTAACACAATTATTATCCATTTTTATTTACCAAATCAATAAAAACCTCAAAAACGGCTTCTACTTACATAAAACTAACAAGCTAAGTGCCGAACAGACACAAAACCACAAATCTTTATGGCACTTTAAAGCCGCATAAATGTATAATATACAAAAATATACAATACGAAACTACAGAAAAACCCATCTGAGATGTCTTTTTTATTTAAATTGTCAAGTTAATTCCAATAAAAATGACTCGTTTGTCACCGTGCTAATGTTTTGTTGTATAAAATGGTCATCAGAGGCTTTTCCTTACAGAAGAATCCCGTTTCAAGGAGCCGTCTTCACCGTCATCAGCGGTTCGATTGTTGTTGGACAGCTGTTCGGAGAGGTGTCTCTCGGCATCTGCCGCGGATAATGGCACGACTGGATGGATCATCGCTTGTCGCGTCGCTGAATCCAACTCGAGAGAGCATGCGCGACCGGCGGCGACAGATGAAGTGCCGCTTATCGATGAAATGGCGGATGCCGTGGACAAGCTCGAGGACGCGTTGCTGATAATTGATGCCTGCCGCATTAGGGCCACCGGGGATGAGACAGTTTCGATGGCAGAGGAGGTCGCGATGGCGTCGGGGAGGGTTGTAGTGTCAATGTCGTCCTCGGAGCCGGGTTGAAGCGCCGGCATTTTGGTGGCGTCTTCGTAGGATGGCAGTGGTGGGAGCACTTCATGACGATTTCGGCGAGATCGCTGTCCTGGAGGGATGTAAGGCGGAGGGCCACCATCGAGAGTGCCTATGGGGCGGAAGGGGTATATTCTGGGATCATCGTGGGGTGGGCGGAGCTCCACACGTCTGGAAAGACATTGGGTGCCGCCAGGGGAAACTGGGAAGTTACAGGCAGTCAGAAGGTCTGGGCGGCGATGGAGGTAGCGAGTCTGAACCTTAAAATTCATTCTAAATATTTTCGTTGCGAGACATAATCTCAACATACCTGCATCCTATGCTTCATCAATAAGTACATAGATACAACCAAAACAACTATCATAACAAGACTGAAGATGGTCCCAGAAATATCTCTCGTAAAGCCTTCATTTCCATCTCCAAAGCGTTGAAACCGATTCCCAGTGCCAGTCTTGTTCGTATCGACCTCGCAATGACTGCCCCAAAACTGTGGCGGACAGACACACCTTCCATCTTGTTCGCGACCACCGTGAAGGCACACTATCTGCTTGCATTCTTCGCCCTGATAGAAAGGATTACAGCTACAGTAATACCGATCATTGATATCCTTCATAAGTTGGCCCTGATCGCACAACTTCTCACAAGTATCACCAAAAAAGGGGTTCAAACACTTGCAAGGGCTGACACTATCCTCCCTGAAGCCCTTATTCCGGCATTCTGGTAGCCTTCTACAATGAGCATCCAACTTTCCAGATGCTCCGACATTCGGACAATGGCACTTTATCAGCCCACGTCTCGGGAGGCCAGATTCAAGAAAATGTTCCGGTGAAATAAAATACTTTCCAGTAAAATGTCTACAATTAGCAGATGCCGACATGTCTGGAGTGTCTTCTTCGATGACATAATCCAACATTCTCATCGTTAAATTGATGGCTAACATCGAATCGACGATTTCTGGGGTCCCGCCACGACAGCATGTTATATTATATCTCTGAGGCAGAAAAATTAGTGATGGTATTGAGGGCTCTGTGGGGGCAGTATCTACATCTGAAAAGTAATCGATAATTAATCGATATTTTGAGAACAGTAGAAAAAGTCAAGACAAACCTTCAGCAAAAACAACTAAACACCCGTACATTGCGACTAGCGCGAAAATAACTTGAGGATGTTTTTCGAACTTCATCTAATTGGCATTGCTTGATGGCTTTTTAACCAACTGTATATAAAATATGCAACAAAATATGAAATCCAGAGAGGCACGGAAGTTCGCACGTGCTGAAAAACGAAAAAAATAAGACAACTTCTCGGAATTTCATTAACCGATTCACGTAAAAGTAAAACACACGCAAAACAAACAAAAAACAGTAAAATCCGACCGAAACGCCAAAAATCTCATGAATCCATACTGGAAGTAGTGAAAAACAAGGGCCATCTACCAAGACAAAAAAGCAAAACAAACACAACCACAAAATTCGTGTGTTGTCAACCCCCTTCCACCCCCACTAATGTAAAACATGTCCAAACATGACGAAATGCATGCATATGGAAATTATTGAACGGTTGAACTTGGCCTTAGTTTGAGGAAATTTATGTGAAACGGCATTTTGGAAAGAAGGAAACTAAATAAATACGCAGAAAATGTGGGTTTGTGGAAGTTCTTGTCTTTTACAGGGCACTGCATGCAATAAAATAATAAAATAGGGAGGCCCGGCTGAACCCGACAGCTTACTGGAATTAATAACAAATTGTATAATAAAAAATTAGTCCTTTAAACAAATGGACAGAGTAGACATAACCCACATTCAAATTCAATGTAAATAGAAAATGGTAAACAAAAAACACAGACGGATGGATGGAAATTTATTGTGAGTTCATTTGTGGTGGATTCTACTATCGCTGTGGCCCCTGGCACAAATGCAATAAAATGAAATTGAAAAGAAAAAGACACACTATTGCAATAGGGTAAAATTGAATGTATGTTGGCCGTGTTCGGAGGCCATTGGCAGGAGCAGTGGCAAAGTAAGTGAAAAAAACGCATGAACGAACATCGGAAACGATAAATTGTGAAGTTTGGGGTTAGTGGTGGCTTTTAAGTACATTGGAATTTTATAAAAAGGCTATATTAACATATTGAAATTTGAATCGACGCTATGGGTGGCCATTTTTAGACACTATGAACAAATTTGATGCAATGCTTCCCAATGTTGCAGCTTTTACTTTCCAAACCCCCTGAGGCGATGACAGCATTGCGTAAACAGGTTACATAACGTGATAAATGCGAGCTCGCGATAGCCAGAGGCGATTTAGAGATAGCAGACTTGAAAGATGGAAAAAAGCTGTGACTAATTTAAACTGTTAACGGAATTCGGATTCTGGAAAATATAGGATCGAATGTCAAGTGCAAAAAAAGGTTGCAATTAATCCATAATCCTTTCACGCTTCGATAAACATGCGTGTGAAGTGTTCCATCTTTTTGAGAGATGGAAACGTGTTTTCGGTCTTTGGACTTTTGCGTTCATAATCGGAAGGGAGTGCATCGAAATGACAAAAAACGTCTTTGAAATGCGTTTGGTGCTTATAAAAACTGTCTATATTTGATGGAAACGTAATTTTTTTAGGTTTGAAACATTTTTTACAGTAAAATTTTGCCAAGAAGTGGCTCAGCCCAATGGGAAATGGCAAACTCAGACCCAAACAAAACCCATTCAAGAATTCAAAACTTTTCAAACAAAGAGAAGAAAGCAAAACAAAAACCTTCGAAAAAGAAAAGCCAGCGTGGTGCCGAACGTGACGCAAGGAGCCCTCAGGGCGGTACAGAGATGTTCACTTGGACGATGGGTGCTAGCTCGGAGCCGGAGCCTA
>KB455461.1:79895-94558 GCA_000341325.1 Panagrellus redivivus | reverse complement strand
AGACTTAGGTTTCTCAGACTCAAACTTTTTAGACTGAAACTTAGTCCTGTGCCTTGAGCTTAAAAGGATCTGAAAGCACAATCAGTTTCGACATAAAGGCATGCTGTGCGAAAAATTTGAGTTTTGGGGGTAGTTTCAGTATGAATACTGGGGGTTTCAAGTTTTGGGGGTGACTTCAGCAAATTTTTTGGGGGCGTCACTTTTTGGGGGTAATTTCAGCAAAAATATTGGGGGCGTCTTTTTTTGGGGTGTAAATTCAGCAATAGTTTTGGGGGTGGCACTTTTTGGGTGTAAATTCAGCAAATTTATTGGGGGTACAATTTTTTGGGTGTAGTTTCAGCAAAAATATTGGGGGCGTCATTTTTTGGGGGTATTTCAGTATTTTTTTGGGGGTGGGTTCAGTAGCACCCCACCTGTTCCAGGCAAAAAAAAGCCTATTTGTCGCAAAATGCAAATAGATTTCATACGGTGGCACAATTTACGGATGTTAAAATGCAAAAGTGAAAGTTGGAATAGGCAGAAAGTGTCAATAACTATCGGATAGATGAAAGCGAACAAGAAGCAATCGGATCGAAAAACCGGGAAAACAGGCCTTGGAGGCACATTTGCACAGGAAAATGGACACCTTTGAACGGTGGAGGTGGAAAAGGGTCAGGTGGTGTGGTGTGCCTTTTTTCGCGTCGCGGTCAATTGCAAAGTTAACGAAGAAGAAAAAATCAGGTGTTCTAGGATTAGGATGGCTTCACGAAAATAGGGGCTTTCGATATCGCGCAAAGTGTAGTTTTATAGTTGATACTTTTGAGGATATTGGTGTAAATCCGAACCAGATTAGTGGGATTAACAATCATAAGGGTTCATTACGACAATGGCGCAAGACTTTCTCGACTTTGTCGGCACATTGAAACATTGTTTCGAGATCACACGGCCCGAAAGGGCATATGCCGACCAGGCACGGAGGTATTCGATACTTCGCGCACCGATTCGGGCACACGAGATTTACAATTACAACAGCCGTGTTGTTTCCGAGATACTTTTGTCGAAGGGAGAGGGAGACCGATGGGAACCAGTGCCATGTTGTGGTCGTTTTTTGGCCATTGCGGCTCCTTCGCTGTAAACACGGACACGGGCAGAGGCTCAGCCGGAGGCCCCATTGATCGCGCAAATCCGATCCGTCCGCAGGATAGGGGTGGCGGCTGAAAGTGACACTGGTTGGAGGAGGGCGAAATACATAGTGCTTGGGGGCAGTCTCTACGTCGTGCGTGTAATGATGGCAAAGGCAAGTGAGTGAAAGTATGTATTATTTTTTGGTGGAAGAGGTGGTTGGTAGTGGCTAGTGGCGGCAAAAAACCAAAAGGTGCCTGTGGCGAAGTGGGGATGGGCGGAAACGGACAACCGCAACCATCAATCACTCTATGAAGGTGGCAAAAGGTGAATTGAAAGGGCTTTGGAAGTGCCGGGGAACTTTCGAGTTTCAAAAGAAATTAAACTGACAAAGATTGATGTTATCGTGGTGGGACCAAAATGTCTCAATTGCTCTTTTTGAGTTCTTTTTTGGCTTCAAAGAATTAGAAACACCTTTCTGTCTTTCTGTTGCAATTTTAAGAAACAAAAACCCTAAAGGTTAAAAGTTCTCTGGTCAAAGTCAAGTTAAAACGTTCAAGGCCACCTGACGAACGCCAGCAAGCCCACCCCATAAGAAACAAGTGATACAAACAAAAAATTAATCAAATTGTCGCATTTACGAACAAGAACACTCGCATCACAGACCCAGATAATTCAGAAGTCGTCGTTTTGAAGTTTGAACCTTTTTTGGAAACCGTTTCGACGGAAACAACCAAAAAAAGTTGGAAAGCATCGTTTGCGAGATGCCATGACTCCGCCCCGACTTCTCTGCCCGTTCAAGGGATAGAACTCACATCAGTCAGTTTTGCAACGTCCGATGAAGCGAACAAAATCAATTAGCACAGATGGCGAAGACACGAGCCCACGGGTCCGACGACGACCCTCAAGGCAGCTGGTTGGGCATTGGGATGGAGGCCCTGAGGACAAAGGAGGGTCAGGGGAGGTCGACCCCGGTCGGAGCACGACGAAAACAGGCACAAAAAAGTGAAAGTGAAAAACGTTTAGAGGGAAATGGGAAGGTTGGAATGGAAAAAAGTTGCTTTGAAAAAAGTTTGAAATTGCCGGGGACAGGAAGAGGGGGTGAAATGACTGTTGGCAAGGGGGGAGGTATGGGTTTGGTTTGGGGACTTTGAAGTTTGGAAGTTGGATTTTGGACGGCACGATGGAGGTGGATTGATCATTCATTGAAAAGTTGAGGTGATAAGGGATTTAAAAAGTTATGCATAGGGAATTGAACTTTCAAATGAACAAAAAAAGTATCGCCAATTTCACTAAGGCAAATTTTCATAAACCAAACTGTAAAAAAACGCAATAATTTACGACATAACAATCATTTCAACACATTAATATTGCTAAAAATAACGTTAAACCAATACATCCACTTCATAAACCACCAAAAAGCCACTTCCACCCCACCAATGCCACACCCCTTCGGCATCCCTCCCGCCATGTGTGTGAAAATGCATCGTCAAAAAACTTCAGAAGTCTCCAGCCAAACGAGAATAACATGAATGCGTGAATGAATGACTGAATGAATAGGGGCCCCCTTCCATCTCCATGTGTATGTAGTTGTCGTCAGAGTCTCGCTCTCGACGCCTCTTTCTTCTCTTTTCGGAACACAAACTAAAAACAGTAAGTGTGAACAAGGTTCCGTGCCCTGGGGCATAGTCATAGTCATGGACAAGCCGCTTTTGAGAGAGTGTGTGTCTGTATGTGGTACGTGTGTGGCTCGAGGCTATAGAGAGATTAGGAGCGGGCTCTCGGGAGTAGGGGTGGTGACAACCGTTCGGAAGTGCCGTTCATAAATAAGTACATTATAAAGTGGTCAGTTTTGGGGCGAAGAATGAGCGGAATGCCATTGACAGCGGCGCTTAATGTGAGCTAATTAGTATTGAAGGGTGCCTGGAAGTGGAAGGGGACTGCATAACCGTGTTAATGGGGTCAGTTGGTGGGGTAAACAAAGACTAATCTGGCCAAAAAACAGCTTAGCTTACATCTAAGCTAAAAAATATGCCACCGATGCATCACCAAGATAACAAACATCCAAAACACCACCAGTTACAAAACCACAAACCCCTTTCCCGGCAAAGCAATTACATCTTCCGGTCCTGCGCGACTGTCGGGGTCAATTGGTTTCGGCTTCACTCATTTCCACCTCCTGTCGCCCGGACCAAAACAAAAAGAGCACCGGATTACCACGATCCAAGCCCTTTCCAAAGGTCGCCAAACCCCCTCGAAACCGCAAAATGACACGCGTGTTCAACGGAAATGCGCATCCACGAGAGTCACATTGGCAAAAGCGGCACATTTATGAGTGTCCGTGTCAAGTGGTTCATTAGCGCAACGCCCCTTCCAGCCAGCCAACTGCCAGCCCTTTCCAACTTCATTTAATTTACATCGATCAAGGGTTAAATTCTTGCTAATGCTCCATAAAAATCGACAAAAGCCCCTAAAAAGCGCCTATTAGGCAAACATTGAGGAGTTGAAGTACGTCAGATCCTGCATCCAGCCACCATGAAGTCCTCGATCATTTAATCGAATAGCGCAAGACCTCCGAATTGGAATTAGACGCCTTTGGACAGCCTAGAAGAAGGTGTAGCAAGTATGGGTACGAAAGGCCGTGAAAACTCATCGAGAGGTACATAGAAGTGTCCCCGAAGCACTGAAAGAGTTTCCAAATGTTGTCGGTCGCGCACGTCTTTCGCGTGGCCTTCAAAGTTGAAAAAAAATCACTAAATATGTTAAAGGCAGACGCGTAAACAGGTTCCTGGCAAGGCGGGTTGACATGGGTGTGCGTGTGAAGAGGATAATTTTTGTTTTTTTCAAAGAACTGAATTCAATCAAGAAAATTATTCATAGATTGAGCCCATTTAGCGTCGATAGCGTTAATTTGTATGAATCAAATAGAATTATCGTGTTTTCTGATGATTCAAACTGTTTTTTGTTTGTTTTGAGGTCCATGAATAGATTCTTGATTGTGTAAGTAATACATTTTGGGTCATTTGATTCATTAACCACCTAATTAGTGATTCACACCGTTTTTAAAGACACTTTTTTGATCTAACTTTGCGTGATTGTCGCTTTTTCTATGTCGCGTCAGATGTTCTCACACTTTTTGACAAAATTATGACCGATCACCACCCCGAACCCACCCCCACCCGATCATAATAATAATTTATGCAATGAATTTACGATGTGATGAAAGTGAAACCTGTCAAAGACCACCAACACCCGCCCCGTTGACCCGAAAAACATATGGTCTCCCATCAATGCCGTGTTAACCTCGTTATACTTACTAGTTTAGGACCAGCAAACCCCATGCATATTATACGTTTTGTTTGTCGGCACAGGTCAGGGTCGTTGTCCTCCGATGGCACGCAAGCTGATGAGTGCCGTTTTTGGAGGGTTTAGAGTACGCACGCGACAAACCTGCACACTCGCGCAGGTTACATACAATGGAGGTGCTCAAAGTCTTGCAATTTATTCGGGCATTCATGGAAGGAAAGAGCGAAAGAAACAATTATGAATAGACAAAAACGAACAAAATAATGCAACGGAAAGTGTTCAAGGACGCCGTTTTCAGGGACGTCTGGTATCAATAAAGTTGCAATTTTTACTTTTTTGGAATTCACGTTACATTAAAAAGTAAAGTTTATGTTGTACTGATGGTCTTGTTAGCGTCCGCTTTACACGCTACATGGTAAAAGTTGTCAGTGAAAACTTGATCTGGAAGGTTGGTATGCCATTGGTTGTCGCCGGTCATGAGAGTGACTTTGAATTGAGATGTTGTTGCATTGGCTATCTCTGGACCAGGGCCCCAATTGTTGTAATTGACGGAAGTGCCGTCGTACCAGATCATGCTCCAGTTCCCGACGATGTAGTTGTTTGGTTCATTTGGGACAAGGCCGATGGCTAGACCAGCTGAGACGGCACTGGCTCGTTGATCTAAAACAGTATTTTTGTTTTTTTTAAGTTTGCACTTTTGCGTGCACATTTGCCGGTACACACGCAAAAAATGCTGCGTGAGCGAATATACGCAACCAAATGCGCAGGTGCGCGCGTTTAAAAAATGAAAAAAAAACACACTCGCATAGACAGTTTGTTCTGCTAGACCATGAATTGTAGCAAAATAACCACCACCGTTTTCACTACATAACTTCATGCTCGCATTGACATAAGTCAAATTCCCACGATAGGTTTCACTGAATTTTGGCACTATTTTGTGACAAAAATGTCCGTAATCATACGCGGCGTAGGTCCAATTGCTGGAACAAGAATATGTGTAGGAAAGCTTTTTAACAACACACGTCCCATTACTGTAGGTAGCACTAAGAAAGCTGGCATATTGGCCGCATTCTTCCTCAGACACTGCAAGAGTGCACTGAGAAGTTGAAACCGTCCAACCATCTGGGCATACTCCTTGTGATTGGTAAATAACATTCTGGAGCAATGTATTAATCGGGCCCAAAGATCTTCCTTTTACTTTACTGTCATATTCGTTTCAGTCGTTTTGATGTAAAATGAGCATTCAGTTTCGGTGGCAATCACGTTTCGAACGGTATCAAATAGGTTACAATCCCCGGTATCGGCAACATACTGGAATCCGATGCAAAGATCTGTCGCAGCACACAATTGTGCGCAACTCATGTCATCCACGGTGTTACATGACGCAAACGTGTGAGCAGGTAAACTGTATCCGCAGAGATTGCCAAAGTTGGTCGAATAACAAAGTTGAATTGTACAAATGAGATAAACTACAGTAAGAACATTCATGGTGGAGAACGGAAGCCAGACGACTGTGACAAAGCGGTTGAAATATAAAGCTATATAGTTCCGAGACGGCGCCATGATTGTCCTCTTAGGGCATCCACAGTAGCAATACTGATAAATGAGTCTGAGTCTGGTTTATGTTATGAGACGGAGAGTTACCATGGTAAATGCAATTCATGTTGAGGATGTACAACGTCCTGAACAGACATATGTGACCGTCGTCAACGATTAGTAGGCGTATATTTATGGCTTTTCATTGTTATTAATCTGTGCCTTCGTTTTTTGTTCCTGATCATGGTAGAGCTGTATTCTGATGTTTTATGAACAAGTGTAAGTTAAGAAATGTACAAGGTGGTTTCCAGTATTTGCGTGTTCTGCAATAGAGTTGTATTTCAAGGTTGCCATCTTTTATTTGAACAATTTGAACCTGAAATTACAAGCTGAAAAAGTAAATTAAATTCTTTATAATATACTGAAAAGTTTTTCCTTTACTGCCATATTTGTTTCTGTTGTTTAGATGTAAAATGAGCATTCAATTTCGTTGGTATATACATTTTTAACGGCATGTAAAAAATTAGAAATGCCAGTCTCAGCTACATATTGGAGCCCATCACAAATAAGGTATTAGTCACACGATTCCGCGCAAACCATGACATCCATGGTGTTGCATGACACAAAGCTGTACCCGAGTATACTGTATCCACATAGAAAAGCAAAATTAGTTGAAAAAGATACTTGGATTGTGCCAATAATGGAAACTACAGTAAGAACATTCATGGGGGTGAACTGACACATGGCGAGAAGCAAGACAACTGTGATAAAACAGTTCAGATATGACATTATATAGTTGATAGACGGCACCACGATTGTACTTTTAGGGTACCGTAACCGTATAAAGGGGTCTTTGTGTTTCAAAGGCACAGTATCCATGGCAAAAACTATTCTGTTTGAAGATATATCCAGGTGTATGATGCCTTTAAGTGACATATGCGACTGTTGCCAACGGTTTTTATGCTCTAACAGGCGTATATTTATGGGTTTTCATTGCTATTAGTCCAGCCCTTCGTTTTTGTGTTCTTGATCATTTTAGAAGTCTGTTCTGATGTTTTATGTATAGTTGTAAGTTAAAAAGTGTACAAGATGGTGTTCAGTTTATGCGAGCCCAGTAAACTTGTTTCAATGTTGCCAACTTTTATTGTAATTTTCTTCACCCAAAATTAAAAGCTGTCATGGTAAATATGGTTCATTACACTTGACTGATTATGCTGTCGCCACGATCTCGTCATACAGTTGAATATTTTGTTACACCGACCCCAAAACGCGGACATTTCTAGCCTTCTGCTTGCAGGCGATAGTATCAAAAAAGGCGTTAAAGTTTAGGTAATTAGTGTGCCAAAACGTGTCAGGCATGATAATTGTGAGTTGAAACACTGGTCTGTCAGCGACCGTGGTTTCTGGACCACCACCCCAATTTTTATAGGTAACGGTCGTATTGTCGTACCAGGACATGCTCCAGTTGCCGACGATTTGCCCAGTTACTGAAATAAGGCCAATGGCCATTCCTTGAGAGCCGCCACCATTGATCGCTGTAAAATCGGTTATTGAAACCGTCAAATGCTGAAAAAACATACAAATCATATCACTGTTTTCAGCTGCACTATGGATCGACGCGAAATAACCACCAATGTTAGCACACGCTTGCTGGCACGCGTCAACATAGCTCAATGGTGCTGGGCTACCAGCAAATCTTGGAATCACCTTAAGACAATAATATCCATCTGAATACGCCTTCAAAGCCCAAGTGGTCACATCCGTGGGGCAGATCGGTTTCAAAGTAATCAACGGAATTACACATAGTCCGTTACTGTAAGAAGCGTTGAGAAAACTCGCAAATTCAGCACACTTTTCTTCGGACAGTTTCAAAGTGCATTTTGTCGATGCTGTTCTCCAGCCATCAGGGCAAGTGCCCTGTGATTCGTACAGCAGATTTTGCAGCATTTGGTCCGTTGTGCTCAAACTTCTTCCTTGAATTGTCATCTGTTTGGTCGTCGTTTTCATGTAAAAAGAGCAAAATGTGTAGTTGGACTCAACATTTCGGATGGCATTGATAAGATTGCAGTCGCCAGTTTCTTCAAAGTATTCAAATCCGATGCAGGTATCAGTGACGTCACACAAATCCGCACAATCAGCTGCATCAGCAGTGCTACATTCTACAAAAGTATCGGCGGTTAGGCTGTATCCACAGAGATGAGCGAAGTTGACTGTGACACACACTTTGATTAGACAAATCAGATACAACGTTGCCAGGTACTTCATGTTAGACTGTTGTGTCGCACGTATTCTGAAGAAACAGCACTGAAGGGCAAATCGCAGACAAAGAAGAAGACCAAAAAGTTCATAAACAAGCGCCAGCCGTAATTTAAAAAGACAGTATCCATGACAAAGTCATTTGGATAAACAAATGGTGCAAAACATGTTTACGACAGTCACGAAAATCTTTATTTTGCATGCTTTTGAACATTTGTACTTATTTTTAAGATTTGAAAAATGATAAGTTATGCAATACATATGATTTTTACATGTTACTGTAGTTTCAATATTTACGTGAGACTTTTAGTTTTAGTCTGCGTCTTCTCGCACGCAATACTTTGAAAATTAGCCGAAAAGTTGGATAATTTGTGTGCCAAAAGTTGTCGTCACCGTTTACAACTGTGAATTGGAACACTTTACGTAGTGAATGTGGATCATTGGAAGTGGTAGTTTCAACACCAGCACCCCAGTAATCGAAGTCAACTTCGATTCCGTCATACCATGACATGCTTGAGTTACCAGTAATTTGTTAGGATTATATGAGACCAATTGCCATTCCAGTTCCAGATGGTTGGATTGCTGAAATCAGCGTTTTTTACCGTGGAACAATATCCGTAACGATTGTTTTGTTCAAGTTGTACCTTTTAGGTAGTTGAAGATTAAACAAAAGCAAAAATCCACCTACCAATGAAATTGCCATTTTCTGAATTACTGTGAATAGATGCAAAAGTGGCACCTATGTCTGCACAGGCTTGAGCACAAGCTTCAACCCAGCTCAATGGAGCAGGATCAACCATTGAAAAGTGAGAATTGCCATAATACAACATCCATCACTGTAGGTCGCGCTGAGAAAGCTCGCATATTCAGCACACTTTGCTTTTGGCAACGGTAATGTGCATTTAGTAGGTGTAGCCGTCCAGCCGTCAGGACAGTCTCCTTTGGATTCGTATAACAAATCTTGAAGCATCTGGTCAGTCGTGTCCAAACATCTTCCAAGAATGGTCATCGGAGTTGTCGTCGTTTTCATGTAAAAGGAACAATACTTATTGTTTGATATAACATTTCGAATAGCACTGATCAAGTTGCATTCATGCGTTTTTTTTAAATATTGGAATCCAAGACAGGTATCCATGACATCACTCAAATTGGCACAATCCATGGCATGAGTAGCGCTACACTCTACGAATGTGTCCGCACGAGACTATATCCGCAAAGGTGAGCAAAGTTGACGCAATTGTACATTTTGATCAGACAGAGCAAAAAGGCGGCAGCTAAAAGCTTCATGTTTTTGAATAAACGCATCAATGTTATCAACTTTAAAAATACTTTATCATGCTGCCCAGGATAGAAAGTGATCAATTCAAACCATCCAAACTTGAAATGAAAAGTGTTTTCATGTGCTTCCGGATTCCCCGGAAGCGATTCCAAAAATTTCATGTTGGACACAGAGTAAACTCCGGTCAAAACATTCCTAGTACCTTTAGATACTGGTTAGAAAACCAATTGAGACCTTCGCTTTGCAGGCATATGTGCGCCCATCATGTCAGTTGTATTGCGTGTTCAATCCTTTCGAAAAAAAACGCTTCTCTGCTTCTTTTCTAGCACTCCGCTATTGCAACTGTGTCTCCGCCAGTATGTTTCGTAACCCTTTACATTACAGAGAGCGGCTGAGATGAGGGCGGCAGACGCAGTACAATAAGAGAAAATGTCAGCATTGAGTAGGTATCCGCATAAATTTACAAAATTGACAGAAGCGGCAATTGTGTGTGTAGGCGCAAAGAATGTAAAAAAATGTTGAATTTTCATTCTTTTCAATTTCAGCGTTCCGAAAACAGACTTTGGCCTTTTGGATGTCGAGCTAAATGAGATGAAAATGTTGAGCTCGGCATCAAAAAGGCCAGTCTGTTTTCTGAGACCACGATGGCATTCTTGTCCTTGACAACGTTTGTTCTAAGAAAAATGGCACACTTGAAGTGATGTACGGTGACTTTGTTGTCAACGACGGTAGCATTGTGAAAGATCAGTTTCAAAGTGTTCTGTTTTTTATGATGTGTTATTATGGAAAACATAAAATTCTTGAGTTTTTATTCAATGGTTTTATTAAAAGCACAGACAATGTTTGTTCAACACACCGTCTTGAAAGTTTGACGTTGGGTTAGATGCTCTTAGGGTTCGGACTCGATCATTATACTGGTAAAAGGGGTATCGTGCAAGTTCCGTTATCAAATGTTGCCTCAAAAAAGGGAGCGTATTCCTTACAAGTCTGTGCGAAGGTATCGAGAGTGCAGTTACCGGTACCCATCTCCCAATAATCCGGACATCTACCTTGACTTGAATAAGCAATGTTTTGGATCAACTGATCGACTTCAGTCAAGTTTCTTCCCTTGACGGTCGTTGTTGGAGCACTCCGAATGTGATACTCGCACTGAATTTGCAATTGACCTGGATTGGAGGATCTTATTAGCGTAAACAGGTAACAAGTGTTGGTTTTTGGTTCAAATCTGAATCCACCACAGATACTTGCCGCATTACAGATAGCGGCGCAAGTGAGTGCATCGGAAGCCACACAATGCGCAAAGTAATCAGCAAAGAAGGAGTAGCCACATAGATGAACAAAGTTGTCAGACGTGGTAACAGCAATGACACAAAAAATGACAAGAACATGTGGAATTTTCATTTTATTAGCTATGCGAACTCTGACTACGATGGCTTTTTAGTTCTAAGCAACGGAATATCTGCAACAGAAGCTTTTTTATTAGTTTTGCAGACAATGATGATACACAGTTTAGGAAGATCCACCCCCCCACTTTCAAATTTATGAATCATTTCTCTACAAGATACACGGCATCGTCATGACCACACCTGACATGGAACTTGCATATCTACGATGCTGATTTGTGTGTGATGTGGTTTGCAACTGCATTGGTAGCTATGCTATAACATCACAACAATGTCTGAAACTATGAGAGATGAATGAAAAACAACAAATGGATATGCGAATAGACATGTCAGCAGACACCGATATCTGTTAGCAACCTTCATCATCAGAAAATTCTTTAACAACAATGGTTTTGTCATGACAACGCAGCGATTCTATTCTATACAAAAATGAAGACTTATTTTGTTACATCCGGATTTGTAGATTACATTACGCTGCCAACTGTAACCATCTTTCTTTAACTTTTTTGAAGATGAAAACAAAATTAAATCTTCTAGCCATGATATTCATAGTTTCGCTATTTCGGAACTGCAATTGTACCGACTATGCTCACCTTTGCGGATACACTCTAACTGGCGACATTCTGGCATCTTGCAAAACTCAAGATGACATGGACTGCGCGGAACTGTGTGACGTGACAGCTTCTTGTCTTGGGTTTCAGTTTGTTGTTGACACCGGTGAATGCAACTTGTTCAATGCCATCAGAAGAGCTACAGTAAACAATAGCGAATGTTCATTCTACATCAAAACGACTTCTAAACAAATAGTTGTACCCGGCAGAAACGGCGTTGGTCCTGTCAACACACTGCTTCAAAACCTTTTGTATGCATCGGATGGGCCGTGTCCAGATGGCTGGACGGTTGAATCGACACGCTGCACTTTGAATATTTCTGAAGAAACTTGCTATGAATTTGGTAGTTTTCTCAATGCTACCTTTGCAAATGAAACTAATCAGTGTGTCATACCATTGACGACGTTTGGTTACATGTGTCTGAACTTAAGCTGGAAGTATGGTAGTTTTGCCGATGGAGATTACTGTCATATCATAATTCCAAAGTTTACCGGCGGCAGTGGTTTGAGCTATGTGGAAAGATGCAAGGAGTATTGCGCTTCACAGACACGTGGTGTTTTTACGACTATTCATAGTGCTGATGAGGATAAACTTGTAAACGGTGCGTATCGATATGTATGTAGTCAAAGGTCAGCGTGCACTTCAAATCAGAAAGACACGTCTCGCGCACAAAGATTTCTTCCAGCGCACAGTACATTTTGTGGATGCACACACAACTCCTACTTTATTGTTCGAAACATGCTTCAGGTCTCCAAAACGCAACTAACTTGAAAGGCATTGCCATTGGACTTATCGCCCCCTCTGGAGTTGTGCAAGGTATAACAAGTTTATCATGGTATGACGGCTCGGCATTCAATTACAACGGTTTCAACAACACCATACCAGAAACTGGAACCTTCAACTTGACAATTATCATGGATGATGGTCTCTGGCACACTTCCAATTCATCATTTCCGGATAACTTCAATTATATTGCATGCAAAACCAATGCGACTCAAGTAAAACTTTTAACAGATTAGTAAAGCTTCTTTATTGTTTACTTTACTTAAAAGTACAATTCCATCCAATCAATAAAAACCAGATTCAATTTCAAACTAACTGCACTTTAGTCGCATTCAGCTTACAAGCAATATTGTCAACAAAGTACGTACAATTAGGATAGTTCGTGTACCATAGTGAATCATTCATCATAATGGTTACCTCAAACGGAGAGCCAGCAGTTCCTTCTGGCCCAGGACCCCAATTGTTCCAGGTAACTTTAGTTTTGTCAGTCCAACACATACTATTGTTGCCGTAAATATGTCCATTTGTTGTGATGAGACCAATTGCAACTCCTCCAGTTGTTGGTCGAAGAGCTGTAACCACAACTTTGATAAATTTGAATATGAATAGTGCACTGTCTTACCCAAGTAATCATTGTTTTCCTGCGCACTGTGGATGGAAGCCAACCCACCACCGTAACCAGCACAAACGTTCTCGCATGCCTTATAATATTGTAGCCCACCGGGGTCGGACATTCGTGGAACCACCATTTGGCAGTAATGGCCGTCGGGATACCGTTTTAGAGTCCAGTTACCGGTGGTAGGACAAGTCCATTTGACACTGATCAACGGCATTGTGCAAAGTCCGTTACTGTAAGAAGCGTTAAGAAAACCTGCAAATTCATTACACTTTTCTTCAGACAATTTCAATGTGCACTTTGTTGACGTGGTTGTCCATCCATCTGGGCAGGTTCCCTGTGATTCGTACAGTAAGTCTTGAAGCATTTGGTCCGTTGTACTCAAGGTTCTTCCATGAATTGTCATTTGTTTGGTCGTCGTTTTCATGAAAAAAAAGCAAAATGTGTAGTTGGACTCAACATTTCGGATGGCATTGATAAGATTGCAGTCGCCAGTTTCTTCAAAATATTCGAATCCTATGCAGGTATCAGTGACGTCACACAAATCAGCACAATCAGCTGCATCAGCAGTGCTACAAGACGTCACCAGGGTGTCACCGGTTAGACTGTATCCACAAAGGTGGGCAAAGTTAACAAAGTCACACAACGTGATACCGTAAATAAAGAATATTGCTACCAGAAGCTTCATGCTGACGGTACGCATATCAAACTGTTGGGGGACAGCATAAAAATTTTTAAACAAACATTTTTTTATTCAGTATAAAAATTCTTTTATGCAACCGGTATCCATGACAAAATCGTCTGTAGTTGTTCTCAGATATGTAATTCACTGCAGAAACCACGTTGCAAGGACATTGTTTTACATGTTGTTATACTGAAAAAGATCTTATTCATCCCGATGGACGGAGCACCGAGTCCAACAAAGAACAGTTACTATGGTAAAGTCATTTGGAATTTGAATGCCGCTAATAATGTGTTCACATCAGTTGATAGTAGTTGTGACACAAATATCAATATCAAAAGAACAGTTTGCATTACAAAAAACAAATGGCGTTCGTATGTGGAATATGTATAATTGAACAAATCAAGTATAGTCATTAAACAACGTCAATATGCTTCTTTTTTTCGCACAAAATACAACGTCAATTATAGAACAGACAAATCCTTGATTTTGTAATAAGTTTTTTTCCATAATAGAGAACAATTTATTTCAATCGGAGTCGCAACAAATATTGCTTAAATGTGGAACAAGCAAGCATGAATCATGTGTTTAAGTATATTTTACTTTTTTATTAAATCTGAGGTCTCAAAATAGTACCATTATAGTGGTAAACATTAATCTTTTGTTTTGGCCCAGTCAATCTTTGCCAACCGTCATAAAACCAATAGTGCAGAATTTTCATAACCGTAAACTTATCAGCATCAATGGTCAGCACAAAGCACATCTGCATCGTTTGACTTTGCATCTGTAACATAACTTGACTTTAAAAATACAAAATGTTCGACGGACAAACCTGAAAGAACCTCTTCCATGTCCGTTTACTAGCCTGCAAAAAGTCGAATGGAACACGATCAAAGCAAAGACACTGTTGTGTAGATTAGGCTTCACAAAGGACGCAATTATGAAAAAGGGCGTTTTATTACTGCCTATATTTTGGCCGAAAGGATGCCGTAGCAAACGAAATGGGTTGACAAAACAAGATAACGGGACAACAATTGAGGTGGGGGTAAATTCATTCAAATCAAGTCAAAACAATGGCAAATATCCGTCG
>KB455461.1:44826-77952 GCA_000341325.1 Panagrellus redivivus | reverse complement strand
TGGGGGCGTCATTTTTTGGGGGTATTTCAGTATTTTTTTGGGGGTGGGTTCAGTAGCACCCGTATGATGCCTCATGAGACAAGGCTTTTGTTAAAAAAACAATGTAATTAAAGAGAACAGTATTGTTCATTTCAGAATTTATTTAAATGGAAACAATACATTTTTTGTTTCGTGTGGTTTGCGTTGCTTTCATTGATGTGCTTAATTTTGCCTTTTAAGGATACAGTCTTGAAACAGACAACGCATTCTTCTTAGTCGTACAATAGTTCCGTGAAAGTGAGGCTTATTAACGTGAACGGGAGTGTTGTAGTTTATTGCAGCTTATCAACAGAAAAGAATCTGTTGTGTTTCTCTGAATGAACCATAGGCCCCACACAGGTGCGAGACCAAGTAATGCGAAACACCGTTTATAACACCCTCTTATACGGGTTAAACGTTGGTCACCGCGGTGTTTCATGCATGTGTGAAAACACTAATTTGTTGCCAATTGTGTTTCATACTTCTTAAACCAATTTTTAATCAATCGAGGCCACTCGAGACTGCATTCTTTTTGTTGTTTTCTAGTAAAAAAATGTCTTCATCCGGTTGCACACCCGTGACAGTCTGTTTTGATATGCATATTAGCAGACGTTCCGGTTTCTTCATAGCCCCGGCAGCTGAAAACCACAAGCGCGCAACGCTTTACAGCTTACATTACAAAATATCGGCTAAATTGATGGCACGCGAATGTGTGTGCTAACATAACCCCGTGCTTGTTCGGCCTTTTTTGCATACGTCCGCTGGCTGTGCTGCCCAGCGGATGGACCCCCAGTCGCCAGTCATGTATTGCACGACCAAGGTGGTCAAAGCTATTTTTCGCTGTGGGACGTGACGTGTGAGACGGGTGCATGCATTTGCGCAGTCAAACCGTGTTGAACAAAAAGTTGCATTCCCTCTTTTTATATATATTTATTTGTTACCAGTTGTCTTCTCACCTCTCCCAATCAATACAGCTACAACTTGGCTAACGCGTGATTTGTTTTGTCCAACTATTTGCGTCTTACTTACACCAGCATATTGATTTTCGTTTGGCGAGAAGGAACCTCATTTTTCTTGTTTCAGTGAGTTGCTCATGCCATGGCCTTGCAATTGCCTCCGACAAATGGCAATAACGGACTAAATCCCATGTGCTTTACCAATGAAATTGCCTACGGCATCTTTGAACAACTAAGACTGCAGCGTGTAGAAGGAAAGTACTGCGATGTTGTGATCGTCGTGAAGGAGCGCCAATTTGCCGCGCATCGAAATGTGTTGTCGGCTTGCAGTCCTTTTTTCGAGTCCATATTGCATACCGATAAGATCTTCAAAGAAAAAGTAAGTTGCACTTGTCTTAAGAAAGGGGTAATTGATTGAAAATACATAATATTTGCAGATTTCCGTTCGCGTTGAAGATGTAGAAACGTTTGAACTGTTTCTGAACTTTCTGTACGGCGCCACCATCACAGTCGATCGACGGACGGTTGGAGAGCTTTTGGTTATGGCGAGCAACTTTCTGGTACGTTTTTTGTTGAAATGTATATAACAAAAGTGCAAAGCATGGCTTCAGGTCGCCCGCTTGAGAGCTTACTGCATCGAATACCTGCAAAACGTCATTGATAACACTAATTGTATTGACATTTCTCGCTTGGCGGAAAGATGCAATCTCCCAGGACTGTATAAGCATGCCACGGATTATATGGATAATAACATCGATAATGTGTTGATAGAAAGTGAAGATTTGCTTGAAGAATCTTCTCAATCCCTGCGTATGTTCATAGAAGACTTACGGTGTCGATTGAATGTCAGTCCAGAGTGTCATTTTCGGTGGGTTATCCATATTTATGGTTTTTTAACTAAATCTCAACATCATTTCAGGTGTCTTTTACGTTGGGTTGGCCATAATCTGATTGAACGTGAGCATGAATTCTACGAAATCCTGAAGACATGCATGTTGCACGAGATCCAGGACGACCGTCTACACTCTATCTTGGATAATGCAGTTCTGTTCAAACAGTCGCGGAAATGTTTTCTCGATGTGCTCCATTTCATGTATGTTTGGCCCTATTGAAATAACTTTTAATCTTCTGAAGTTTAAATTTGCAGGTATGAAGAAGGCGTACTGCTGGGAAAGTTCGAACCGGATTATGCGATGCTTCTTCAAGCGTGTCAGCGCGGCGAGCTGTTTTATTGCGACAACAAGCAGCAGGTTGATCCGCAGTACTTATATGAAAACACCAACGACGACGATGCCCTTGGCAACCTTGACGGTAATGACGAAGCATCTGATGTGGACGACATGATGAGTGAATTGCTAGAAGAGCCCATGGAACGACCAAAGTTGAAGTTGAAGATCAATCTTGGAGCTGGCTCTCCGAAAAAGGCTCCTGCTGCACGAGATCGTAAGCATTTATAAACTTAAATTTGAAAAATTTAACATGCAAATTGTTCATTTTAGCGAATATACCTCGAAAACGCGGCCGCCCACCGAAACCCAGACCACCGCCCCAAGAAATTGATTATGAGAACTTGAATGAAGAGCCTTCTGAAGTGTTTTACGAGTTTGACGAATCTGCCATTCCTGTAAGTTTTTAATTACCGTTTAACATTTAATTTTTGCATTACAGACGTTCGATGAACCAGATGACTTCAACCCCGACCAAGTCGCCAGCAATAGCACTGACGACATTGGTGCTGTGGTTTGTGGCGTCGAAACCCAGGATCCCGACAATGAATTCCACTGCGAATACTGTAATTTCAAAACTTATAACGCTACCAACCTGAAACGTCATACGGCCGCGGCTCACTTACGAAACGTGGTCCATTGCTGTAACCGTTGTTCATTTGAGACCAAATGGAACCGGGCCTTCTATGACCATGCCAGAACTCACATTCCTGTAAGTTTAATTTACTTCTATTGAAAGGTCGATGAACACAGACGCGAGCCATAATATGTTTCAAAGTTGAATGCATGGAAGTCACGCGATACGTTAATGAAAAGCCTGTCCAAAGGGAAAGGGCCGTCAATTTAATGACGGTGCAAAGATTTCAAGTCATTCAGTCGCCATTGGCGGCTCATTGCGTGCGCAAAGTCCCCATGGTGACCACTCCGTTTAGCTAATAAAATAAATACGCGCAACTTTCGTGAGTTTGGCAAAACCAATTTGCTATTAGGTAGTCTAGGGTCTTAGTAGACACGTTTTGTCAAGTGTCTGTTATAAAAATGGACAGCCTTTCCATGCTAGCTTTTGATTAGGCCACGATTAAAGAAAATTTCAACTATCAATTTAATTTTTGACACTTGTTTTTAATTATCTTTCCCCCTTTCGAGTTATCTTTTTCGCCAATTAAAAACCCGATCGCACAACAGCAGCTTTTTGTTTGCTGAATCCAACTTATATCTTAATCAACCGTTATCAGCATAATTGTCATACTTTAGGGTCCTCCGTTTCGCTGCGATTCCTGTGAATACACTGTCGATCGCATACATGTGTTGCTGACGCACCGACTTACGCATCGTACGTCTTTTGAATTAAATTCTTGTTCTGTTATTATCAATAATTTTGCATTATTTGTTATAGCTGGCGATCCTCCATTCAAGTGTTCCGAGTGTGATTTCCGTGGCCTTTTCAAGTCACATTTGATTAATCATCATCGAATTCACACTGGTGAGAAGCCATATCTTTGCCCCGATTGTAACAAGGGTTTTGCTATGAAGTTTAGCCTTCAGAAACACATGAGTGTCCATTCTACTGATAGGTGCGTTTTTCAATACCAAATTCAGGATTTTTTAACGATAATTTCACTTTTTCAGGCCGTTCAGTTGCCGGGAATGCGATTTCACTGCAAAATATCAAAGTGAACTGATTGCGCATCGCCGAAACCACTCTGGTGATCTGTTCTTCTGCCAACAAGCTGGTTGTACCTATTCTTCACCCAAAAAGAGTCAACTCGCGGCCCATTTGCGGACTCATTTGGCTGTTCGATCCCATCAGTGCCAAATATGCAAGCGTTCATTCATTGAGAAGTCCCATTTGGTACGGCATGAACGGATACACTTGATAGAAAAGCCGTTCAAGTGCGAGAATTGTGAATATGCTTCTTCTCGGCGGGATAAGTTGAAGGAGCACATCCTCAAACACCACAATGCCCAGCAAAGTCCCAAGACTCATCGGCGACGATTCCGACGCGCGAAACAAGTTGCTCAATTGGCCGCCCAAGCTATCGATCCGACCAGAATGCAACCTGTTGCGCTTGATGAAGAAACCTTCTTCCAGCCGATAGAAGAGCCATCTACCTCGAGTCAACAACAGCCACATCAGCAGATGGTGCACACTGTACAATACGATCCTGCCTTGCACAATGATGGCGCTTACATGCAGAATCCGCCTCAGGAGACTTCCTTCTTAACATCTGAAGGATATGTTGTGCCGATGGATCCGGTCACGATGATGGCGGTGGATCAGCCTTCGAGCTCACAGTACATCAACCATGATGAACCCATGCGCATGCTTCATGATGAACAACAAATGCACATGAGCCATGAAGAACCAATGCAACAGATGGGTGGAGAATGGCCAATGATGGCACCAATGCGTCCTGCTTCTGAGTCTCTGCCGCATCAGCACCCCATGAATACGATAAGTCCGTCGCCGAGCTTGAAATACTATCCCCACAATGTTCAACAGCAACATGTCGACAATCGTCAAGATGTTTTCTTCACCCAACAACAGCAACAACATAATCAGCAACATAAGGATGATCTCGGGTTGGCGGGAGTGGATATATCCCAAGGACATCTCGACATGCAACGTCCGTTGTCACTGCCTTCGTATGGTGGCACGCAATTCTTCATCAGCACTGATAACAACATCAATAACCAGCATCAGCAATTCATGCATCCTCAGCCGCATGTCACGATGGAACGCTACTTACAAAATCAAGCGCAACAACAAACGGGACCTTCAATCTCTGATCAGCAACAACACCAGGTTCAGGACCACTCACCGATACAAGTGCAACAGCAGCAACAGCAACAACAACAGCCAGATCAATGGTGGCCATAAACACTTTCACTAGTTTCCATTCACAAACTGCGTTTTTACTGGTAATTTAATTGAATCGTAAATTATCATGTCTTGATAAAGATAAATCGCTTAGTTTCATTGATTTATGTTAAACTGACAGACACAGGGGACCTAAAAATGAACTTCTTGGGATCAGGCAGTTGTAGTGTTGTAGACACCCAACACGCGGTCACTTATCTGCAACCTGGGGGAAACTGAAAGATGAACAGCCCGGCCGTGTAGCCACGTCGATGCTTGTGCATCATGTATGACCCCACCGACGCTTATTTCCGCAACTTTCGATGCATCTCACGTGTAACACGCATGCATTGCCGACGGCAGTTTGCGTTTGCAAGCCTCCGTGAAATAAAACTTTCACTTGCGACGTTTTGCCAAGCACATTGACTTCGATTTTTCAGTGCACTTTTGCTTGGGCTTTCCACCGATCCAGTCGTAAGTAAGCGTGCTTGCTTGCCACTATTTTCGGTGTAGTCATGCATCAATTGTTGTCCACGAACCCTGTGGTGGTGCAGTTTACGCGTTCGAGCTCGTAAGTTGACCAATGTTCATTTCCGGTTTCGGGTCATTAGTTCAACAAGTTTAAGGGGAAAGGCGAAGACTCTCGTTGGACCCGCTGTTCGGCGCATCCTGCATCACTACCGCATTCACGACCATGATATTCCAGCTTCCGGGCCCAAGAAGAATGTTCTCAAGCAGTAAGTTTCCTTTGAAATCATATATATGAATACTGTAAACAACATGTAAACAATTTCAGCGATGTCTTGAGCTTCATCGACAAGAAGGAACTCCAACCAGTCCCCAAAGTTAAGACGCCCCCAGCTGTGCCGGAAACCGCTCCCGCCGATGTCATTTCGAAGCCGTCGTTGGGCCGTGGCGAAAAGTTTACCGATATTCCGCTAACCAACATGCGCAAGACGATTGCGAAGCGCTTGACCGACTCCAAGCACAACATTCCTCATTCGTATGTTGCTGCGGATTTGCAGGCTGATAAGTTGACTGCTCTTCGGAAGAAGCTGGCCAAGGATGGCGTCAAAGTCAGTGTCAATGACTTCCTTATCAAGGCTGTGGGATTGGCTCTTCGGGTTGGTTATTTTTATACGAATTAAGCGTTTTTATATATATAAAATTTCTTCCAGGCCGTTCCCGAGGTCAATGTTCAGTTCAAAAACGACGAGATCATCCGTATCCCGACGGTTGATGTGTCCGTCGCGGTTGCTACTCCCAATGGTTTGATCACTCCCATTATTGCTGGCGCTGATCGCCTTCAGGTTTCCGATATTTCGGCCAAGATCCGTGATTTGGCTGGTCGGGCCAAGATTAACAAACTTGCTCTCAACGAGTTCCAGGGTGGCTCTTTCACGTATGTTTTTGCTCCTTTGAATCTTTAATGAAGCTTAAATTTCGTAATTCAGCATTTCCAACCTGGGCATGTTCGGTATCAGCAACTTCACGGCCATTATCAACCCGCCCCAGACGGCTATCCTTGCCGTTGGCGGTACTCGCCTCGAACTCGGCAATGATCTGACTCCCCATTCGCTGTAAGTTGTTTGAATTTAATCCGCTTTGGCCATCACTAGTATTGCACACATTCCAGGTTCTCCCTTACCCTGTGTTACGATGCTCGCGCCATCACAGAACTCGATGCTCAGCGCTTCGTGAACCACCTCGAATTGCTCATCGGTAACCCCGACACAATGATCACGGATACGACTCGCATTAACGTGTCTAACATTGACCTGTCTGCGCTCCTGTGAAATGTCTTCGAATCTGTCTACTAGTGTGTGTAGGTAATAGTAGTCTCGTCGCTGGTGATGTTTTTGTTCCCCATGCAATTATTCATTATAAGTAATTTCTAGTAATGAACATCGTTACACTATTTGTGGAGAAGATGGGGGTCTCTAGGTGATATGATTATCACCGGAATAGGCGGGCTTATAGTTCTCGTGGTGTAAAATTGCTTCACAGAAACAGTTATCATTCCATCTTAAGCTGGGCCCTAGTCGACCATGTTCTTTAGTTGTTGGCTAAGACATGTTTGCAGAACGATGAGCCTTTAGGTTCCGTTCATCGCTCGGTTTGTCATGAACCCGCGAGGTGGGGCTGTCGGCGCTATCATGAGGCTTCACGGACGGAGGGCGGAGAATGCGTATGCCGCAAATTCCTCTAGGGAGTTCCAAACATTGTTGGGTCAGACGGATCTGCGAAGCAACTGATGGGTTTCCATTCTTCCATTAAACCTTCGTGGCTGGCGCGATCTGTCGCCGACTGAACACAATAGCGACAGATGCACTGACCCCAAAGTGCGCCGGTGTCCGTTGTTGCTTTCGATTCATTTGGGCGTAATATGTTTTAACTTACACAGGTCCCCGGACCGAATCATTTTTGCGTGTCGTCGTCGATCATTGATGGGTCAATCAACCATGTGTTTTGTTTGTTCTGTTGCCAATTTTCGCAGTAGTTCTCGTCATTCATTTAGACTGATCATTAGTTGTTATCGCTACACCGCCGCAATGTTCCCATGACAGGCCCCCATCACCATCGTTACAACCAAAATAAATCATCCGATTTTCATAAAAACGAGGTTTTCCCCTATTCGCCTGTCATAGTGCACAGGCACTTTGCTTAGTGAACCGTTTGGTTGCCCCCACTTCGTTTCCTTTATGGCCATTCGCATACGGTAATCCGCAGGGAGGTCAAACCAGTGCCGTGCAACATTTGGCAGACCTTGTTTTCCTCTTTGTTGTTTGGTTTTTCTCAACACATCAACGAGCAACAGCCGCGTCCGATGTAATACTTCCCACTCGCGGACTTTAATAATACCAAAAAACAGCTCGTCTAATGACACTGATAATCTCGCATTAACAAATAAACTCCTGGCTAACATAAGGTGTCACTGCCTATGACGCTTCGATTTGTATTTTAAAGCCGGACATTCCAAAATAAAAATAGTTGTATAAAAAATAGAAGAGAAGGAAAACATTATTGTTACTTAGTTCTTGAAATCTCAGTTTGCAAACTCAATTTAAAGAGTGCCTATTTGAGACGACTTGAGCGAGCTTTGGTCGACTTTAATTTATGTGGACCACACACGCGAAAACACGCTTATCCCTCGGTCCCTCTGCTCTAATGTGCAATAAAAGGCCAAAAGAAGGTTGCGCACATTTGCCCGCCTACGACTGACCTTAAGGCTCGCTGGGTCCGGCTGTGTGGCAAGGCCCTTCCGCAAGTGGTCCAAATACAATGCCGTCAGGCCCTGAGAGTGGGATGCGACCCTTTTAATGATTGGCTTCATTGCAAGGGTCCTGAAAACAGGCTCAAAAATTATTGACCAAAAATCGTTGCCCCCTTCATTCTGACTGCTTTCTCCCCTTTTTTCAGTGGTATACTCTGGGCCTATAGGCGGTCCAGGCTTGTTCGCGAGGCGCTCCTGCTGTTGACTGCCGCCCATCGAGAACTATTTTTAAGAAAAAAGGAGAGAAAAACTTTGTTGCCATCGGTCACAAGTTTGCAGCGGCGAAGACGACACGTTTTTGTGTCTATAGGTTTGGGCTTATTGCTCCTATTATTCCTTGGAGCCGTCTCGGGAAACATCGTCGCGTGTGTTCCACCGCGGGAAACTCCTTCTTGCGGAAGTGTAATGAACTACGTATTCAAAAAAGACAGCTCTTTGATGAGCAGATGAATCGCGTTCTCTTTCCTCGGGTTTGCGATTTTATAACATGTTTCTATTTACATTGGAGGTTGCGTACGTCGGTCACTTTAACCGAGAAAAAAGACGACAATGAGAAAAGAAACATTTTGTTTCGTCACGGCCCGCAGTACTAATACAAACATAATGTAATAGTTATGCAGACTCTAACAAAGTCCGGAAACACATTTTACAATTATGAATGACCTGTTTTATTGTATGCAACGTTTACCCGACCGTGTACCCAACCTCATTTTGCACCTTGAAAGCACTGTAATCTATGCATCTTTAGCAAGCATCATCGACCAAATCGTTCAAACACCCGCTGCGTCCCCCGTCGTTTGCTAGGGTTAGCTGTGAGCAGCTTACCCAGTTAGACTTTTTATCCGAGTCGCTTTGCCAGTCACCTTTAATTCCGCTTCAATAGGAAATGAATTGTAAGTCTTGTTCTCTGATGAATTTTGTACCCCTACATTAAACCTACCTCAGACGTTCGGTCGCCATAATTATGGCATGGGTGACATGTTTATGGCACCGAATTGAAAGGGTATTTTAACACAATGGTTGACGGCTGTTGACTTAATGTTTGACAGCCTTTTTCGAATGAACAACGTGCATTTTCGAAGCTTTGGCGGGCATGTGGTTTTTGCTGCCCCCGTTTTCAATTCACTGTGACGTTGCATCGAGTCTCATGGCACGATTAAATGAGTCGCTTTTAACATGCACGCATTCAAGTTTGTATTTCGACAATAATTAGTATACAAAAATTTGTCCCGAACATGAATGTACAATGCATAATGTTAAACTCTTTTGTGCTGGGGGAGGTAAATGTGGGCACAAAATTAGGCCGCTGTAGTTTGTGGTTGTAATAGAAATTGCCGTTACGTTGTTGTCTCTTTCAGCGGACCCAGAGGCCTCGTCGAATGTTGCGACTTGTCGCCTGTGGACATGGCGCAGTTATCGCTTTCGTGTCGCGGTCGCATTAGCATTGGCCCTCACAATCGAGGGCCTAATGCGCAGCAATATCAACATGGCCATGGTGTGTATGGTAAATCGGACCGCTGTCGATGCAATTGCACGACAGTCGAGCCCCGCAGTGACGGCATTACCAATAACCTTGGCCAACGAGACCTTTTTGCATCAGATAATGGACAATGGAACATTACACAAGTGCGATTATGATGATGAAATAGTGTTTCGATCACGATGGGCTATGAAAAAGGCCGCATTAAACCGGCACAGGGTAAATATTGCAAGCATTGGACAAAATAAAAAACAATCTTTTTTTAGGGTGGAGAACTGATAATTACAAAACCGCATCAAGCTCTTATTTTCACGTCATTCTACTTAGGCGGACTTTTCATTGTAATCCCAGGAAGTTACCTAGTCGACCGATTTGGCTCCAAGAATGTTGTTCTCATCGGTGCTGTAATCAACGTCATTGGTACCTTTATCACACCTATCGTGGCTAGTACCCTGCACGCATATGCACTTGTGTTTTTGAGATTCATTATGGGTTGTGGACAAGTTAGTAATCGTCATCTATTTTCGAAAATCTTGTTGACACTTTTTTATTGCAGGGTATTTTGGTGCCGTGCATGAACGTTCTTATAGCACACTGGTTCCCTCCAACCGAAAGAAGTACAGCCATTGCGGTTTCTACTACGGGTAATCAACTTTCTGTAATTGCGGCCATGTTTCTCACAGCCGAGTTATGCCAATTCAACTTTCTTGGTGGCTGGCCTTTGGCCTTTCACAGTTACGGTATCATTGGTGTCGCATTCTGTATCTTCTGGGCAATGTCAGTGTACAACTCTCCATCCAAGGCAAAAAAGATTTCCGACTGCGAAATACAACACATTCAGCAGAGCATTCACAGTATCAGTGTTAGGAAACTTTCCCCCAAAGATGTGCCTTGGACAAAGATCTTAACATCACCTACACTATGGTCCATTGCGTTGAATTCATTTTCGCAAAACTTTATGACCGTTGGCACAATTACGTACATTCCTTCGTACTACCAAACAGTATTACGCATGGATCTCAGCTCTGTAGGTTTTCCACATGTTGCCACTTGTTTCAATTTGGCTTATTTGTTATTTTTAGAATGGAGTAATGTCCGCAATGCCTTTCGTCATCCAGCTGCTGACCAAAATTCTTTTTGCTGGTGGAGCTGATTATTTGCGCCGTAATAATATAATGACACATACAAGGGTCACAAAACTTTTCAACATGATAGGTCAGTGCTTAATGTTTATTTTTTAAAAGAAAACAATAACAAATGACGTTATAGCGGCTCTTGGCAGCGGTTTATGTTACTTCCTGTTGACGTTCTGTGACTGTAAGGACGAGACATGGGCCATTATTCTTGTCATAAGTGCAGTTGGTCTCAGTAGTGGTTTTATCCCTGGTTACAATACAAGTATGGTGTGTGTTGCCCCACGTTACACATCTAGCGTGGCATCTTTTTGTCGTTTATTCGGGCAAATTGCGGCCGTGGCTTCGCCGTACATGATCGGTTGGATTGTTCAGAAAGGCACCCGTGATGAATGGAATATTGCTTTTTACGTTATTGCCATTGTCCTTTTGTCGTGCGGACTGGCCTTCCAGCTATTTGGCTCCGGTTAGTCATTGCGGGGAAAAAGCTTTGCTTAGTTTTTATTATCTTATTTGTTTCTATTTTCAGCATCAGTTCAAGACTGGGCTAAAACACCGACACCTGCGTCGGATATGTCCAAAAACTCAATGAACACAACACTTATTGCGCCAACGGAAACAGATGAAGTGAAAACAATAACATGTGACCTTAATAACGATATGAAATAAGATTTGGATACTATAACTTGTCAGTATGTGTTTTACGGGTAGTTACAATTTGAAACGAACCTTGACAAATAAACTTGTTGTAAATAATCAGAGCAAAAGAGGGAACTCGCTTTTCATACAAACTTTTGGTCACTCATACGATATGCGAAAACTAAATGAAGAAGTACATTGAATCAAGAAATCGCCTTCCTGCCTTGAGGCGGCAGATCAAGTGCCCTCAAAGTTGTCATAAGCGATTTACATGTTCACAGCGTGGATGTTCATCCACGTTCCAGGAGAGCCACCGGTCAGCATTAAGTCTACTATTGGAAGTTGTTGCCCAAAAATTGAGGCATCTTCGCTCGGACACCCGGCGGTTGCGAATGTGCATTGTCGTGTTTTGTCTTTGGATTATCCAGCCTTTTCGAAGACCGTAATCCCTTGACGCGCAGCGGGCCAAGCTGCGGTCAGCAGCACGGTCACTAACTAAGGTTAGCTGACCGAAAAGCCCAAAACAGAGTGAATCTTCACGTTGTGAGGGGCGTCGAGAAGCAACTAGCTTCTGACAAAGACCCTCAACCAAGAGGTTTGTGTCGATCGTGAGGCCTTAACGCGTGTCAGCCTTCTGCGGTAACTCCCTTTAAATCAGTTTTGCGTTAAAATCATCGATGAACAAGCATAACTTTTAACCCTTATTTGTCGCTACATAATGACTTCGAGGTGGCTACATTGTTTTGCCCTCTTTAATTACTGTTTCCTATTGGGTGCATCGATATCAAGTAAGTATCAATCTATTCGAGGTATCGATTGCATTAGCGTTTTTATTTTTAGGTCGCAACTTTCGGGTGGATCCTAATTTTTTGTTTGTCGATGAATCTTGGCCCGTGGAAAAAGCACTTGCGGTATCAATATGTGCTGAGAATTTTAACAAGATTCGTATTCTATCGGGTAATGAGGCCGGCATGTTTGCCCTTTCACGCATAAACGATACATGCGGCGAACTCAGACTAACAAAAGAATTGGATGCGGATGTATGTCTCTCGAACTCTTGTTTACAATACTTATTACTACTTTAGCTTTTACATTCTGATGGCACCCGGTGGCAATCTTTCAATCTACTGTTCGAATATGCCAAAAGTCGTCGGAAAGCCAGTTTAGACATCCAAGTTGTCGACGTCAATGACATTACACCCAAGTTTGTTAACTGGCGATCTGAAGTTAACGTTTCTGAGGTTTGTAGCATCCTTATCTATCTATTAACTGTTAAAATGGTGTTTTCAGAAACTTTCTGTTGGATCCGTTGTGCAACGAATCCAAACTTTTGATCCCGATACAGGTGTTGGTGGTGTTGTTCGCTTTTTTATTGAAGTATGTTTACTGTGTTATTTGACAAAAACTACATGAAAACTTTAGGGCGAAAAATTCTCCATCGAAAACGAACGTTGTGCAAATGCATATTGCCATGCTGACCTTGTTCTCAAGGTGCCTCTCGATTACGAATCCAGCCCTGTCGAATATGTTACAGTCACGGCGCGAGACGGCGCATCGCTTACAAAACATACTAACGAAGCATCTGAGAACGTAACTATCAACGTAGTAGATGAACAAGACACTCCACCGATATTTCTGACTGTGCTTCAAGAGCCCGTGCGAATCCTGGAGAGTGTTCCGATCGGCTCAAAAGTGCTTCAAGTCAATGCCATAGACGGTGATCGACAAGCTCGCCGACGCAACGACGTTTTCTACGATTTGTCACCGCCAAGTGATTATTTTAAAATCGATTCCGTCACTGGTGCTGTCACGCTAATCAAAGAGTTGGACCGTGAGATGAATCCCAAGTTGACTTTAACGGTTGTGGCTACCGAGCAAGATGAAACAAAAATGACTACTGAGATGACAGTCGAGTTTATTGTTGAAGATTCGGATGATAACTTGCCACAGTGTTCCGCTCAAAAGTACATGGCTCATCTCGACAGGACTAAGAAAACACTAGAAGTTGATGGGACAATTACCGTTTTTGATCAGGATCAGGTAAGTCTTTTTTAATCCGACAACAGTAATTACAACTGTGTTTTAGGGCAAAAACGCTCAATTCAACGTACACCTCAACGGCGAATACGTCGAGTCCTTCACAATCTCACCAAAGAAAATCCAAGGCAACGCCGAACTAACATTAGCAGTCAACGATTACGAGTCCCTGGAATACGTAACCGACGCAGAGATTAAACTCGAGGTTGGTTTATTGAAAAATGTATTTCTCACGGGAAAGTGTCAGTAACCACATTCTTTCTTTAGATCACATTGGAACCTCGTGGTAGTGTTATTAACATTGCCCCCTCAAAATGTCTGGTCATTGTTGAACTTGACAAAGCAACACCAAAGAACAAACCAAAAATGTTCAAACTTCGAAAAAGTGTATTCAATGTCGAAATGGAAGAAGGCGTAAAGCCACCGCAAGTGGTTGCAAATTTGACGGACGGAACCGAAAAGAACATTCACTTTGCGATTGAAGGCGATGGAGCCATGCTATTCAATGTCAATGAAAAGGGTCAATTAATAACCCTTGAAACACTAAATGCTGAGGAAAAACAGGAGTTCAAGTTAAAAGTTGTTGCTGTTCAAAACGGTTCAGTCGCAAGTTCTCAAGTGACCATTGAAGTTATTGACGTCAACGATAAAACTCCTGTTTTTGAGCTGAGCAATTACAAGTTTAACGTCACCGAAGAAACGGAAACCGCATTTTATGTTAAGGTAAGATGATCAGACGTAATATTTCCGCTACAGAAAGGTGTTTATATTACAGGCGGTTGATCATGATGCAACGGAAGAGAACTCTAAAATAACTTATTCCATCGAAGCGCCGCTTCCGGTAGACATAATTTTAAACGAAAAAACAGGCCGTTTGTCGGTGCCTAAGTTGGATTCCGAGAAATTGGCATCTAGAAAAATAGAATTTCAAGTTACGGCAACAGATAGTGGTGTCCCACCTTTAAGCTCGAAAACAAACGTGACATTGAATGTAGTGGTGAGTAAAAATGTACAAAACCGTGGGCAGCCATATGATTATGATTACAGGACGTCAATGATAATGCGCCATTCTTTTCGAAACGTGTATACAGTGTTTTGATGAGTTGTCCGGTTAAGTTGAATTCGACTGTGACAAAAGTGAAAGCAATTGATATGGATGTTACGGGAAATACTATCACATATGAACTACCGGGCGAGATGCAGAAGTACTTCCAAATTGATACCATGACGGGCATGATTAAATTAGTTCAAGAACTGCCGACAATTAAGAAAGAATTTCACTTCAATGTTATTGCCAGAGATGCTGGTGTACCTCCGAAACAGTCAGTAGCACGGGTCAACGTTCAACTTGTCGATTGTGAGCTAACGACGATGATACCTTTGCCGACGGCGGTGGACGTTACACAGTTTATGGAAGTGTTGACTGATGAACCTACGACAAAGGTTGCTACGACGACGACGCCAGTAACTTCGACGTCGTGGAAACTGAATTCGACAGTAGGAAGAACTTCAAATTCAACGACAAAAACAAGCGTCCTTACAACGATGGCGACACTTTCACCTATAAAGCCTGTTATGTTCAATAAGACCTTTAACAAATTGGGTAAGGTTTAGCTTTTCGCTATCTTTAACCTTCATTTCATTGCAGACAGTACCACAAGAGTGTTTGTACCCCAACATATTGCCACCGAAATGTTCGAAAACTCCCCCGTAGACACACTGATCATCGATCTGGGCACTCAAAACAGCAGCCTTTCCAATTACGATTTTCACTTCTCAGCCAAAAATCCCGATCATAACAAACTTGTAAAATTGACCGACTTCGGAGAGCTCAGAATCGCTTCACTTATTGATTACGAAAAGACAAGAGTCATCAATGGTAGCATTTTTGCTCGTTCGGATCGCCGACAACTTCTTTTCGCTACGGTAACCATCGAAATTCGAGATCAAAACGACAATGTGTAAGTTTTTCATCATTTTGACGTCACCCTTACTTATACAAAACGATGTTTAGTCCAACATTCCGCCTTCCGGATGGCTTTATTGTCCGTATTAGTCCAAACGTCGAACAAGGCTATGTTTTGCCTTTGCCCTATCCGCTCGCCGACGACAAAGATGCCTCGCCCGAGTTTTCAAACATCTCGTACGAGCTCTTTGTCAACAGCAGCAATGAACGGTGTTTCCAAATCGACAAGGCTTCTTCGTTGATCCAAGTGGTCAATGCGCCAGCGACGTGTGCACCGAGCGCGTCAAAGCTGCTGTTGACCGTACAAGCCGGCGATAATCCGAAGGCACCAAGAGCAAATCGCAACTTTGTGAATAGTACCGTAAGTCGGCTAGGCAATATTTTGATTGTTCGTAATGCTTAAGCAATCGCTTTACAGCTCCTAGTTGAGATTATCCGCGAAACAACGACGGAAAAAACTATCGCGATCAATCAGACCACCGCGAACTTGACCCTCGAAGTGTTTGATCAGGTTCCAAACGCAATCGATGTATTTGAGGATGAACCTTTGGGAAGTGTGCTACTGGTACTGCCGAAAACAACGTTGAAAGTAGCAAATGAAGCAAAGACTGGTGGTGAAAGCAATATGGACATTGAATACAGCATTCGGAACTCTGATTTGGTCGAAATTGCTAGTGGTTCTGAATTACGATTACGGAAGTCGCTAAAGGGATATAACAATCAAAAACTTTGTGCTCAAATTGAAGCGAAGCTTGATTCTGATTCACTTGTGCCACAGATTACGTCTAAAAGTGTGTGCCTGGTGACGAAACAGCGACCAAAAGCACCTGTTGTTTACTTCCCAACCCAAAACTCTATTCACAAGTTCAAAGAAGTAAACTTTGATTTTACAAAACTAAATATAACATTACAACTTTACAGAATACACCTTATGAAACCTTGCTGGTGTTCAATGCTTCATCGACTATTCTCGATCCAAAATTGAACAGTTTGAAATATGGGCTGCTTGAATCTCCTGGAAATGTGAGTTCATTAAAAACCAATTTGCTCAAATAAGTAATTGATTTCAGGACTGGCAACATTTTTCAATTGACTCCCGTGGAGTTTTGAAAACTTTGGAACCTTTTGATTTCGAGAAACAAGAAAAATACAACCTCCAAGTTCAAGTTTGCGACTTCAATGACAGCTGTACTACAATAACTTTCCGAATCCAAGTTGAAGATCTAAATGATCATTGCCCTGTGTTTGTAATGAAGCAAGAAACATTCAATGTACCTGAAAATCAACGCGTAAGTTCTGAAGGCGCACTTGTTGGAACATTTGCTCCCGCTGAGGATGCTGATGGAACGGCAGAGAAGCGATCTGTGTGTTACCGACTTGACAACAACGATGAGTCAATTTTCTTCTTACCTGATAACAGAAAGCCAGCATTGTATGTTCGGAAGTCGTTGGATCGGGAGGAACAGGAGAATCACAATGTCACCGTAGTCACGATGGATTGCCACCACAAGGAACGTGATTTAAACTGTACCGAAGTCACCGCTGGAGAGAAGACACGGAAGTTGCTTATCATTAAAGTGACTGATGTTAACGATAATTTCCCGAAGTTCACGCAGAAAGAGTATTACGGAAAAGTTATTGAGCGGAAGACGAAATTCGGAGCTAAAATCTTGCAAGTACATGCTGATGATCCAGATTCGGAGCTGAAGGGGTTGCATTATTCGATTAGCAGTGCGGTTAGAACGGAAACTGATGTAAGCTTTTTCATTATCCTTTATAAAGTGATAAAAACAAGTGTTCAGGTTATTCCATGCGAAGATGCACCATTCCACATCGACAGCGGCACTGGCATCATAGTATCCCACGTTGTCTATTCCACGAGAATGCCACATTCATACAACTTCCGTGTCGTTGTTCGTGATAGTGCGGATCACGAGGATGAAGCTTCTGTTACTGTATGTGTGCCCATCGTTTGAAAAGAATGATAAGAGCGAAGTTTCAGATTTCGGTCATTAACTACAACGAACAAGTTGAGCTTGAATTCGAGCAGCCTGAGGATGTTACCCGCAAAAACCAGCAAGAAATCTCAAAACTAATGATGGATGTGACTTCACTATACTTCGTTATTGACGATATCAGCGGTCACGGGAATGCTACTAATTTACTTGCACATTTCCTTGAAAAAGACAAATTGCTCGCATCTGCCGCGAAGGCTCTCACGTAAGTTTTATGAGTCTTTATCAAAATATGGAATTTTGTTTCAGCTTATTCGAAGAAACGAAATCAGAACAAGCCCAACGAGCTCGAAATGAGCTTCGTCGAACGCACTCTTTGAAAAAGATCTTCTCAGACTCCGCACGACCAGATCTCATGAACAGCATGCTTAACAACTTTGCCGACGTTTACTCACTAACCATCGGTTCTGTCTTTTTCGTTCTATTCATCCTGTTTATCATGCTAGCAAGTTATCTGTGTTGTCGTCGTCAGAGCAAAAACAGCGCAAAACTGAATGTCGTGCCCGTGAATCAGGACCTCATTTTCGGCAACACTGCCATCGCTGCCAAGTTACCTGTAACTCAAACGGTTTTGACAAAAACTCCAAGCGCGGTTAATTACACGGGAGTTAGGCGACAACGCACCTCCACACTAAGACACGCCGCACCGAGGTATATGCCTTATCATTATTTTACTTAACATACACCACATTTTGTCTCAATCACCCTTTTTGTAGACCAACACAGCACGGACCTCAGCACCTTCACCAACAACACAGTCTCACCACACAGGACAAGACTTCACAGCCGCCGGATTCGCACTTATTTGATGCCCTTCAATCCACTGAATTGTAAAAGTGAAATGACCGAGTGTCGCTGAACCCTTATGCATCAGCGTAATCAAACCTTGAAATTACCGGCGATCTCATAGTAACTCACATATTGTCATAATACTTATTCACTTTACCGCGATTATTAATAAAAGTTTATGAATCAACAACAAGGCCAACAACAACGGAGATACAAGGCACATTTGAAAATGAAAAAATGAAAAGGGCAGGATCAGTCAGTCAAAATGGAGATCCTGGTCGAAAATTATAAAGCGTAGGTGAAGATCGTATTACAGTGAAAAGTGAAGCAAAACAAGCACTGTAAGGGGTAGAGTGAGGTTAAACTAGGCACCATAACAACAACAAGACCATAGCCAATGAAGAAGAGAAACAAACGATGAACAAAATGGGATCAAAACAACCCGTACAAAAGGTAAAAAAAGATTAAGTAAGGAAATTAACCAAAGGAGCTGTGGAACGAACCATTGGAATCAGGGGTGCCGGGGGCCGTGAGGAATTGATCAGTTGAGACGTTTTCAGTGAACTCGATTTCAGACTGTTTCGTCCAGGGCTCATGGTCGACTGCGTATCCGTCGTCAACGTCGTCGGTTTTCAGGTTGGACACGGAGTTCACAAGGGCTTCGACGCCGATATCAAGCTTTCGAGCATCTTTCGCGGTGCTAGGGGAGTCGATGCCACTGCTATCGGGATCGAAAACCGCAACGCCATCGAGCTCAGCTTCCTTTTCAACGGCACGCTTAAGGAATTCGGTCATACTGAAGGGATCCCGGCGAAATTCCTTTCCTTCACGCGATTGAGTGTAGCAGTGAATTTTCTGAAATGATAAACGTAAGATGTATTAATGAAAGGGAAAAACAACATACACGATAGGCAATACAGGCTTCACGGCGGTTACTGTAGGGACCCATCATAGTGACGACCCTGTACGACTCAACGTCCACCGAAGGATGGGACGAAACTTTGGGATGGAATGGAGCGGCTCTGTCGGAGATGCGAATAGTGCCCTCGACATCGGGGACACCCCATGTTCCGCAGTAATTGACCTGAAATAGCGTCATCTTGTCGTCCGAAGAGATCTTTGTCCGAGGGAACCGCGTGGTAATGGCGATGAACGGCATGGAGAGGTCGTCATGTTCCGCATACACCGTGATACAGTACACGTTCATCGGATGGCGGAGAGTGTCGTATATCCGATGACGCAGACGCTTATCTTCCCTGCTGAGTTTTGAGCAACAAAGAGCTAGCAAATCAGCAGGATTCTTGATATTGTCGATATTGTTGAAGTCGATGTCGCATTGGATGAATGAGGTCAGGAACGCGGCAACTTCGTAGTGTCCGTGGCGAGCGGCGATAATAGCCGGAGGGTGTTTTTGAATCTTGTCCGGCGTGTTTAGGAACTGGTCGACCAGGTGGCGCGACGTATCAGCAATATTCTTATCGGTACCGTAGGCAGTAGCCAAGTAAACAGGATCCTGAACACGACGCATGATTTCACGGGCAATAACGATATTGCCATCTTTGGCGCAAACATGCATCGCATTGAAACGCATTCCAGCATAGATTATCGTCGGTACATCGATTGAAAACTCAATGAAGCATGCGGGATTTTGATCCATCATGTCCACGAGCTCGAGGTTGACAAGGGGATTTTTGACACCGTTGGTTATGCCCTTGTAAAATAACGTTCTTTCGGCCGGTTTGGGAGTTTTGTGAGGCGAACGGTAACCATCGGCAGCGGCTTCGGTGGGAGCAACCACAGGGTTCGCAGCATAATATTGCTTGCCATCCTCTTCAGTCTCAAACATTTTGAAACGCGCATCTGAAATCAAAAAATCAATAAAAATAAAGTTAGCAAAACAACAAGAAAACAAACCTTTTTCACTCTTATTGTTACGGATGAGTCGCGTGGCTTCAGCGATGTTTGGCGAAAAATGGATATCGGGCGAATTGCGATATGAGATCCCGATGATACGGTTTGCTGTGGGAGTCTTCAGCAGAGGTGGGGTAGAAGCTTTGTCCCGCGGAGGAGAACCGTTCACAGCATTAGGGGGATCAACGGACTTTTCAGCGCCAGTTTCAGCCTTCTCGGGAGACGCATCGGACGTGGAGGCCGACATTTTGTACAAAAGTTCCTGTTAACAAACTTAATTTTAATACAAATCGGTAAAACAAAACTGATAAAGATATAAACGAGAAGTACAACTCGGATCAAGGACAATCAGCCAAACACGTGAATGAAAATAATGTGTACTCTTTATAATCAAATCGATCGACCCTCAAAACCAATAAATAACAGAAAAGTACAAACCAGACACCCGTCACCCCCATAAACTTTCAGCGAACAAGGTAATAAATACAAAGGAATACGAAGAAGGAGAAAAGCACGAGGTAGCAGAGGACGTTCTTGCCTGGAAAAGTCGCAGTCGTGAAACATGTTGTGAAACACAGATAGCAAAAAGCAACTTACCACCCGTGCGTTGGACAATGCCGAGTCGTTTCATAGCCCCATCGAGAAGACCGCGACTCGCGTCAAAATCTGATTCCTGTAATGTGAGTTTGAGAGAGTTTACTGGCCACAGACTCGGTCGGAACAGATACAAACTGTTTCCGTTGGTATTTTATATATAAAAATCAATAGGAAAGTGCGAAACAGGCTATGCAAACCTATTACTATTTTAGAGTAAGTGTTTTCATCAGAAATAGCAATACAAACGTGGAAAAACCACCTACCATGCTACCCAGCAAACGATTCTGTTCGCGGACATCGTCGCCAATGTTGATAGTAACCCGCTTGAGGGTATTCACCTTGTCTCTGAGGCCATCGAGAAGGTTATCATTCTGATTCTCCAGGTAAGCACTACCTTCATACGAATTACCGCCGTTGGGGGTCCCTGGAACGTGGAATCCTGGTAAGACGTGGATCTAGTAAACTGTTAAAAAGCAAGAGAGACTAACTTGAGCGATAGGCCATGGTATTTTCAATGGGCTGAGATAGTTGGACCTCCTAAAATATAATATTCGTGAGGAAGAGCCAAGTTTGGATACTTCGTATGGACGGACGAGAGCAAGCAAGGTCCGGCTGGCTGGGGTTGTCGGAAAGGGGGAAGGACGCGCGAGCAACGTAGCATTGCGCATTCGCGATGGGAAACACACTGGGGCGCCGGAAGAGTGTGGTCTTTGCCTTTTCTCCGCCTAGGGCTCGCTGGCCCGTCAGTCTTACTCGAGACGTTGGTGATCGGTTGGATCGTGAATATTTTATTGTTTTCGTTTTTGCAGAACGTTCAACGATGATAGTTTACGCTACTTCCGATATATATATATATATCTAGCCTGCGGCGACGGCGAGTTCTTTAGACGACTTACGCTGTGAATTTTCACGCTTGTTTTCATTTCCCTTTCGGGTTTACTACAATTTTGTCTTTCTTTCTGTTGACACAGCATGGGTATTTATTTGCCAAATAGCGACTATTTTGCGCGTAAAACTGATAGCTTTTGGTCATGCAGAACTGCAAAAAACTGAGCAATTTTGAGCCTTTCACTCTCATTGTAAAATATCAAAAATACGTGCAAATTTCAAGTCGTCGATTTAATGCGACTTCTAACCTTGACGTTTTCTTTCACTTATGTGTGTCCCTGAACCTGATCAAATCGATCGACCATGACGCGAAACTGACTCGACTTGGCCCTCTGCGTTGTTCCTGCTCTCTCGACGCCTGCACATAAAACACTCAACGTCGGAAGCAATCGCACTTGTCTGCCTAGCATTGCCAGAGAACAGGGGAAAAAGCATGAAAAAAGTCTGCCATGGAGGTAGTAAAAGCTTAGCATAGATAGCGGAAGCGGCCCGGCCACGGATCTTCGGCCGAGGTTGCCTCCCATTGCTATAGGCAGTTGCGCTGTGTTGCTGGTGTGCTTTCAGTCTTGCCTGGGTCCCGCCGCGGTGGCTGCGGTCCAAAAAACGCAGCAAGCGACACACACGTCATTCGCGTCGAAGTGTGTCGGACACACAGCGCAAAAAACACACGCTCCATGCTCTCTTCCCCGTGCACGAGAGCAAGACCCGCAAATTCAAATTTTACAGTACCCCTCCGTGCGTTCTTGATGCTCAGTGTGTCGCGACGCGGCCCGCGGGCGCACGCTCCCCGCCTTGCATGCTCACTCGGTCGTCGCTCTTTGTCGCGTTTCACGAGGAATTGACGTGGATTTTCCTCTCGATATTCATCTTCGTTTTCAGGTAAATCATGGGCATCGCCGAGCAGCTTTCCGACATTGCCGCGAGCAACCCTTTCAGCTCCCCGATTCGTTCGGCTAGCTGCGCTTCAAACTGTAAGGAAGCTTTATCAGTTAATTTCGTTTAATTTAAACGGGGAATATATATATATTTTCGGCTTTACGATTATCTTTTTTGAAAATCTCAACCAACACGAACCAGCAGTTCCACATCAGTTTTTACACGCTTATTCTCGCGTTCGTTCCATGTTCGCGTGTTTCTAAACCTTCCAAAAGACACAGTTTTACAGTTGTGACATGACATCGGAGACCTTTCTCAAAGCTCCGCGTATTGTAACGCCAAGGAACAATTATAATCATTCACACTATGGGTTTTTTGTAATATTAGCAACTTGGGTGTATTTATATTTTAAAGTCATTACTACATTATATGATGGCATAATGCAGTTTCTTGGATACGAAATTTTGCCATTCGTTATAAATAGTGCAGTTCAAATTGGAGCTTCTGCAATTTCAGCCGACAGCCCCACCGTTGAATTCGGAACAGGCAAATACTATGCTCTCTGCGGTCTTGGCGGTATCCTGTCTTGCGGTATCACCCACACTGCTATCGTCCCCCTTGATCTTGTGAAGTGCCGTATTCAGGTATGGAGCATTCTAGCAATGTGCTCGGCAGTTTTTAATATATAATTTTCTAGGTTAACCCCGAAAAGTACAAGGGTATCGTCTCTGGCTTCCGCACCACCATCGCCGAGGAAGGTATCCGTGGTCTTGGTAAGGGATGGGCCCCGACCGCCATCGGCTACTCCCTCCAGGGTCTTGGCAAGTTCGGTTTCTACGAGCTGTTCAAGTCCGTCTACGCTGATGCCCTCGGTGAGGAACTCGCTTACACTTACCGTACTGGTTTGTACCTCGCTGCCTCGGCTTCTGCTGAGTTCTTCGCTGATATCCTTCTGGCCCCCATGGAAGCCACCAAGGTCCGTGTCCAGACTGCCACCAATGCCCCGCCGAACCTCCGTGGTTGCGTGCCGTTCATCTACAAGAGCGAAGGCCTCGGTGGTTTCTACAAGGGTCTGCCCCCGCTCTGGATGCGCCAGATCCCTTACACCATGATGAAGTTCGCCTGCTTCGAGAAGACCGTCGAGCTCCTCTACAAGCACGTCGTCCCCAAGCCCCGTGCCGAGTGCTCCAAGGCCGAACAGCTCGTCGTTACCTTCGCCGCCGGTTACATCGCTGGTGTCTTCTGCGCCATCGTCTCCCACCCGGCCGATACCGTTGTCTCTAAGCTCAACCAGGACGCTGGTGCCTCCGCTGGTCAGATTCTCAAGAAGCTCGGTCCCGTCGGTGTCTGGGGTGGCCTCGTTCCCCGTATTGTTATGATCGGTACCTTGACCGCCCTCCAGTGGTTCATCTACGACTCCGTCAAGGTTGCCTTCAACTTGCCTCGCCCCCCACCGCCCGAGATGCCTGAGTCGTTGAAGAAGAAGCTCGAAGCCGCTGGTAAATTGTAGGCTATTAGTAGAAGAGGTTGATGCCCATCACCACTGTTATTAACTCGATTAGTTTTTATGATCTGTGGTTTTTATATAAATGGTGATGTCTAAATCTGTTTGGATGAGAAGCATGAACGTGTAGAGTGTCGGGTCGTTACTTAATTTAAAAGTGGGTGCTAGCAATAGATTGACAGTTTGACATCTCAGGTTTATGTCGTTTTTCCTACTGAATACTCGAAGAACCTTGAAATACAAAGTAACTAATGCCAGGTCAGTTGAACCATGTCATTTGAAGTTTGTTTCAATGAGACTGCTTTCAGCGTTCGGTTTTTCTTGGCAGATTTCTGCCTCGGCCTTCTCCTTTGTTCGACACTGCTGACAGTTAACTGGACCCTCATATTATGGACCTGCTTGTTGGATTCCGTAGGCTATATGGAACAACTTTTATCATGGATCCAAAATACACCAGCCGGTCTGAAACTAAATCCCGAACTTAGCTTGGTGTTGGCTAATTTTTTTCGATATCACTTACATTTGTGCCGAAGTGGGTCAATTTTCAATATATTTTCCCAAGCAATCGACTATTTGTTCACTGTTGCAGCCTACGTTTTGAGCTGGAGCAAGTATTCAGTCATTTACCTGCCATGTGTCGCCCCCTTCATCGGCGGAACCATCTTTATTGGCCTATTTGTTGATTACATATCGCTCATTACGATCAATTTGCGGTGCTTCCATGTATATAGCCAGAGGTAAGGCACTTGCTTTTTATTAAGACGTTTATGCTTATAAGTATGCATATTGACTTCCCCTCCCGAACCCCTGATTAGGTACTTTGCGATGTTATCCAATTAGCATGAAATCAGGAGTAATTTTATTAGTCACTTGGCTTCAGACTTGCACTCGTCTCGTGGACGGCAATTCGTTCGACTTTCTACGTGTTTCAAGAGCGGAAATGGAACCCGCTGCGGCGACGAGTCGATTATGTAGAACTCGACTTCCGCCAGCGCTTATTCGCAACGCTGCAATTCCTATTTCTCGTGTCGCTCCTACCTACTATTGCCATATATTGTCTCGTTTTTTCGGGTGTAAGTCGTCATTAAAGGCTTATAACTTCATTTTCGTTATGGCCCTATTAATAGCACATTTCAGCTTTTTATCGTTTTCGAGGCAATGTGTCGGACACTGATTTATGGCGTGCATCGTTTCCAGTTTCGGTGCTGTGGAATCTCAAACAGTGACAATCAACCAATCTGGCAATTTATTTATTAATGATCTGACCAACATAAAACTTACGGGGCAATAAACTTATTGATGTCAGAACGGAAATGAGGCAAAGTTCAAACGGGGTCGACAGCCATGTCAGCGAAACCGAGGGAAGACACTCATCAGTGTCGAACAAATCAACTTTCCAATTATCTTGTGGCTGGCCGTTTCATTGTGCCCCGAGACCAGACTCGACGATGAAATCCATAGACGGTGGGGTACATAGTTGCCTTGCCTGAAGCGATGTCGGTTGGGGCAGTGTGTTTCCGGTGCCCGGGCATAGTATGCCCCAGCAGAGGAGACTAGAAGTTTTATTCAGTTATTTGCCCACTTGCTGTCAGCATGTTCTTGTCTCCTGGAGTACTTACTTGCATGGATGGAGTCATGGTACGGCTCCTTTCGACAGTTGAATGTCCTTAGCCCAAAGGGCCATCAGTAGTCGAAACGTCAAGCTTCAATGAGGTCCTTCCAGTTTGAAATATGCCTTGTTTCGAATATGCTTATCGCTCCATGTCCCCCAATTTGGCCCCCTAAGTTGTCGCTCCGGTGTCTGTACTTAAGATTGTCTCGAGGGAAAGGCCTTTTTTGAGCATGTTTTTCGCTCTTCCAACAATTTGCAATGGTGTGTGAAGGCAAAGCACCGGTAGCGTCGTTACTTACGCCCCCTTTTTGTCGTTTTTCGTGGCCATAAACTCGGCGAAGACCCATACGGTGAGTTTCAAAATGGCTCCTTCCAAATGCATGGATTATACTCGAATGTGATTGGAACGGGTCAACTTGGATCGTTTCCTTGAATTAAAATTTAAACCGTATTTTTAAATGCACACTGTAATATTTTTTGAATGCCCTGTCAGTTTTGGTTGGCTTCGAATGTCGAATCTGAAGTCGGAAATGACGTCCGTCGCGAATAATAATAAAACGCCTGCCTTGGAGCTTTCCAATTATTCACTCAATCGAAGTTGGGAGACGCGGCTATTGTATTATATGATGTCGTTGAATTGAAGGAGAAAAAATAAGAATATCGCTATAGACTGCCCAACGCTTCCGGAATAATTCATTGTTCTGGAGACAGTCGTCGTGGCACATCACACTTGCTGGTGACGGACGACACGCATCTTTCGAATGGGTGCCGAGCCGGTTTGCGCGAAATAGGGTCAGTTAGCCTGCGGGGCTTTCGTCGGCATTGTTGTGCCGTGGCTTATGTGGTTGGACCGCCTCAAGCTACGAGCGCATCTGTTGTCATCGGCGTTCCTTTTGCGCAATGTGGCCCTGGGGAAGACATTCGTCCGGAGGAAGACGCTTGAGGAGTGCAACCTACTCCCTGCCAGCTGATCGGTGTGCCGGCGGGCTTGAAGTCGTAGCCAATGAAGTCGTCGGTCGTCCGAATGATGGATCTAAATGCCTGGGCGTCCGAGAGCGTTAAATTATTTTAACGCTTGTCCACTCAAAGTGTCGGCGTCGGCGTTTCTCTTCAATGAATACGCTTTTCTCCCGAAAATTGAAGTTAGTCGAGTCTTGGCACAAGGTCAGCCTTCTCTTCGTCTGAAAAGTACTGCAAAATTCATGTAAAATCCGATCAACGACAACAGCCCTCTCCTGTCAAAATAGCTGTCGTCTCATCGTTTGTTTCATTGGCGCGACGCCCAAAATGCTTGTTCCTGCATGTGTTTCAGCGTCTTTCACCCCTCCTCGTTGTTGTTTGATTGTTGCACGGATGTGCAATTGCGGTTGTCACCAACAGTTGCTCCCCTTCATACTAATTTTTTAAGCCACCAAGAAGTGGCCTTTATCGAGTGCGTCTCATTTTAAAACTTGAGACGAGACCCCCACGCTTATGAGCCACTTTCCTTTTTCGGCACTCCAGCCAGGGTCAGACACGGCTAAATTGCAAAGTGCGTTCCGAATTCGGGTTTTCGCTTTCACTGACAGCTTCAGGATCATGTCACGCAGTAGGGTCTAGCTTGACAAGGCATGCATGCATCCGCCTGTCCATCAAACTACTTTCTTTTATGACCAGTTGTTTCTTATTTTATCAAAAAAACTGAGTTTTAGTTATGGCAACCCGCTGTGCCTTTAGTAACTTTGTTAAATCAAAGCTTCAGCAATACTAACTTCGTTTACTGACTTAAAAGAGATATATGCAGTTTTCACATAACGAAATTGTGCAAAGCTTTTGAGTTTTGTCGGTATAGGTAATACATCATCAATATATGCTAAACAAAATCGCTAACTTCGAGAAAGAAGCTTATTGTTCGTTGACGCGATTTTATGGTTCCGCAAAAAACTGCCAGACGTATGACGAGTTATTTACAGTTGTTGTCGAGATGGGCGATGGCGGGACGGGTTGCAATCTACTTGTGGCGCCGCTTTTCGAGCTGTCGTCAGCCCTTTTTTATGGAGCCTATTTCGGATATCCCCTCATTTTTCAAATATTTTTCCCCGCAAAGATATGCCTTGCCATTCGACGGACCCCTATCCGTATCTACTTAAAAGGCAATTAAGTCAGTTTGCAACGGTCTGTATGTTCGCTAGATTAAACGCAGCAGGAAATAAATCCGTATTTTCAATTTAAAACATGCACAAGTGTGCTTTTGCCACTGATTTTTTTATTCGTTTCACTTTTTTAACACTTGCCGCTGTGACAAAGTTTTCATTGTTCGGTTCATTTGACAGCGCCTCTGAGGGGCCAAGGCACGTACTCTTGCTTCAACGTTTTTCGCTGCTGGCCAAGTCTCGGAAAATAGGCGGGGCAAAGTAAAGCCATCCATCCACAAAAACGACCAACTGGCTTGTTCTTTTTGGCGAGGTCCTTCGTCGAAGCTTGAAAACCCGCTGAGCTGGTGTTCTGCTAGCGCAATCCGCCCGTTACTTTTTAAAGTTTTACCCAGTTTGTTTTTGCTCATGTCCAAATCGGCGTTTACTTTGTTTACGCATTCTTTTTTAAAGCTAAAGGTGGCTCAGAAGTCTCAAAAAGTTACTCTTTCGTTGCGTGCTCTTCGCTTCCGCCCCTTTAGAGACACATTTCATGTCTCACTTAACAGTTTATCACATTGTCGAGACCTTTGACATCACGTTTAAATGTGCGTTAACGTTGATCGTTTTAGAGCGACACATTTACAAACACATACGGTCGTGTCGTATGTAAATGGTCTGTTGCTATACCGTGACATGCCCATGTAAGGATCAACTAGGTTTGGACCAGTCGCCGCCCTGGAAGACCTCGAGGCATTGTCGTTCCAATGCCGATCCATTGTCAGCGTCAATGGAGCTACATTGGTTTGATATTGGTCATCGCCACTCATACAGCCTCTAGCATTAGGTGCTTCTGCACTGACGATCATTGTGTACCATATGGCGTCTGTGAGGGCAGTGTTTGTCTTGTCGGCGTGATCAAAGCCACCAATGCCATCATCAGGACCTGCGGTGATGAACCAGTAGGTTGTCAACGTGAACTCGGCAAGTGGTCTGATCTCTGTGCGTGTGACCAACAGCTTTGTAACACTTTCTCCTATCTTCGATCAAACACACGACGTGAAACCGGAAATCCTGGTGCCCTCCACGGTGTCGATCACGCCGCCGGTGCCGAACACGCTCCACCGTTATCAGGTGACGACGTCGAAGACGAAGCTCCACTAATTTTTCAACGTGTAGACCCTCCATTGGGCGACTTTTCGGGATACGGCAGACCTCCTGGTGAGCGATTTTTAATATTTCGTCCACGACTACATTTATTTTTCACACTTTTTCGCGGAAAATAAGTTTTTGTCGTTGTCCACTACACAATGGCAAAAACTCCTCAAAACAAGATAATTTTGATGCATAATTATTTGGTTGTTGGGATCGTTAATCTCCGACGTTTTAGCGAATAACCTTCCAACACAGGGAAGCACCAATACCCTCGTCTTCGTGCTTGTGCCCTTCTCCGTGGGTTGTGTCATCGTGGTAATCGTGTGGATGAACTACTACCGTAATCTGTGTTGATTTACGCATTCACATATTCTCAAATGTTCACTTTTGCCTTTCACAATCATACGTCTTATGATTGACCTCCTCCAAAGCGGTTCTTGCTCAAAAAGTACGCAGCATTTGAATAGTTTCCAGCGTCATGCGACATCATATATTGTGAAAGGTCAGTGAAGAATGTTTGCGGAGCTTCAGTGCACTTCTCAATGAAACGCGCTTCCGCTTAGATTATTGTTCATACGTTGATGCCTTCAGGCGATGGCCCGTTATGCAGGTGTTCATGGCCCGCGACATTCGGGGCCATGTTTATGCAAGGGGTCTCAGATTGCACTTTTTCAACGTCTTCGGAGTTGCTATTTCGTGTCGTAAGCGCTCGCTGTCCTCCTGGCATGGCCAAGGGGTTAGCTCATCTCAAAATTCACAAATTGCTTTTGCATATTTCGTTCAAACTGTCGTAATAAGTAGCCTGCGGCGGCGTACGTTTATATTACACTGTTAGCTTGGGTCGAACTTTTGCGATCACGTTTGGATTACTCATCTTTATGCTTTTGCTATGCATTATGCTTTTTCGGATTATTTTCATTAATTTTTATTCATGCAATGACTAAAATGCGTCATGCATGAAAGGGATGGCCAGTATGTATTTTCGAACAGACATGCTGTGTCAAAAATAACAAAACGTGCTATACGCAAACTTGGTTCATTTTTTAGCCATTTCGGTTGATATTAACTTGATGCTTGACCGTCACAAACATCAGTCAATACCAACAAGTGGACAAAACAAAGAAGACGACTTCCTGTGGGAATTGGCTCGATACCCTCAATGACACTTTCGTTCATGACAATTTCGGGCTTAAAAAGACACACCGAAACATCTTGAGAAAGGGTGTGCCCGTTCCGACCCTTTATTAAATTTGATGTCTATGGCTTGAACGAATTTGTCGGAGGCATGACGAGACGACGGGCGAAACATTAGAAACCGCAAGTCAGACGCAGCAAATTGCGCTCCCAAAAATCTCTGCCGCATCGTGACTTTGATAAATGTTCGCCTGGGCAGCTTATATGCCGCCGGCGTTAAAGCCTGATTTACGAGTTACACGCGGGGACCCACAGATGCTGTCGTATGCAATGGGGTAAAGCATTGACTCAACCAACCTCCGTAGAGCAATATACTATGGGTTGTCAAGATCAAACCCAATAAAACAAATTTTCAAGCATTTTTCAAGTGAAATTACTTCCAGATGAAGCCGTAACTCCAAGTGCTCAACAACTGCCATTCCTCGCCAGTCGTGATTCCTGGACCTCGATACAGACTAACTGTGACTCACGATAGTTTCAAATTAGACTTTGCTGACACTGCACATTTCTCACCCGACATCCTGCCGGCAAATGTTTTGTTTGTTATTTATAAAGAATTTACTCATTTGTTTTGTCTGGTAGTTTGCATGCATGTCAAGAAAAGACAATTTTGCTCATCCAAGTTTTTGCTCCTTTTTCGGACAATAAACGAAAAAAATCGATGGCTAAAAAATTTGAGCGAAAAAAACCTAGTTAAAACGAATGACGGCAGGAGCATTGCCCGAGAGGGACAATGAGCAAAAAACGTGAAAGCAACAACGATAAACCTAAATTCAATTACTTTCATTTGGCTTTTCATTTGTTGCGCGCTATTTACGCCGCATTTCTAAAACGACGCCTCAAAGAAGCGACGACTATTGTCCGAAAACAGTATAAACTGAAACGTCCCAGCTTGCAACAACGGCTACTTCACAACCAAACCCGAAGCTGTTACTGAAAAGTTCAAAATGAATAGCTACCCGCAAAGTAATAAAACATTATTACTGCAATGCGTGTCATTTGAGTTCTTCAATGTGCAATTACAAACTCACGCAAGCCCTTATTGCAGAGCATGCGCTGATGCGTAGAAATAAAAATGCTTCCCAGAAAGAAATTAATTTTTCGATTGAAAAGCAAGATGTTAAAAAATAGAGGAAAGTATTACCCACCAGAACCATCCAATGCCTATATTTGCACATGGATTAAAGCAAGTTTTAGGGTTCCTTACCGCCGCTGTATTAAGATTTATTAAACCGAATTCAATGGGTGTGATGGATGACATAACTGTGTGCTTAGTTTTATGTCAACTTATGAAAAGCAGTCATATGCCTATTTTGCTGCAGGGCTGTCAGTTTTCCTTGAGACAAGCAGGCTCTTTCGAATAAACATTTTCAATGAATATCAAAAAGGATACGTAAATTAAAATAAACAAAATATGTACGAGCTAATGTAAACAACTCGCAGTAACAAGTTTTTTTAAAACAATGTATTAAAGAGATTTCCGGTAAACTAAGAATAACCGATAGTAGCATAAAGTTGACTAGTCGGCAATGATTTTTGTGAAACTTGAACAAAATAAAAAAAAACAATGAAATTCCGTCGAATTTTGACGAAATTCCACTGAAAGGGGGTAAATTCCTCAAATAACTTACATTCTACGTAGCCGCAACACATTCGACTAGGTGGAATCAACGGCAATCGCTATAACGGTCAAATAAAAATATATTGTAGGCCCTAATTGACATATTGGAAGTTTAGCAGGAGCCAAAAACGACCAAGTACGGGAAACCTCATGAATTGATTCATGTGGCGGCGATAAAGATAAATTTTGGAATGTAATGGGGCCTAGTGCAGCCCCCCACTCGCAGACGGGAGTAGAGCCCACTACTACATATTTGGTATAAGGGGGGGGGGGGCTGATCTTCAACACCATGGGGTGCTCACCTTCGACATTGAAATGTTGCTGCAAATGACCAAATTGCGGGGGGTTCATCTTCAACATTTTATTTTTGTAGATGAACCCCCCTACTCATCGAAGATAAACCCCCCTCCGAGTTGAAGATCAAGCAGTGTCACATGGGTACCTCATGTTCAGTATCAAGGGGAGTTTATCTTCAGTGTAATGGGGCGTTGTATTCTGGTTTGCGAGCGGGGGGCTATACGCAAGGCTGAGGTGTGCCATAGTTCAAAAGGGGCTCCTTACTTTCAACCCATCACCCCAGTACGGCCCTCCATCACTTTCGTACAGCCAGCCACATCCCATTTTTCCAGCTAAAGGCGTTTCTGAACTTTGGGGCTCTAGAATCCCGCCACAGACCAGCGCAATGTTGTTGGCGGTCTTGGATGGGATTTGTATAAGGAGCAATTACACAAGAGTGGGGTGAACTTGACATGAATGCACAAATGGTGCCTGAATTAGGGGTAAAATTGAGTAAAAATGCCAGTTTGAGATGAATCCCGATCGGCAGATCCGTCGAAATCGGGTATGATTCCGTCAGAAGGGCGCAGATAAGTTTGGTTGCCGCCGGTAATTAGGGTGAAATAGGTGGCTGGACCCTTCTGACAAAGTTTACTATATGATAGAGGGTCTTTGCTCGATTGCAATCGCGCAGGCACACGATCTCTAGTTGTCTGGGGTCTCTGCCGAGGGCTAAGTTTCTCGCGAGTTGGGCTTATTGCCCCGAAACACAGGCAAAAGCACGATTTTCCAGAACGTAAACTTGGCCAATACATCGTTCGTCTTTAGTGTAAAAACCCATACACAAGGTTTGCATGAGTTCCGCTTATGATTTGATTCATGCGCCGGCGATAAAGATAAATTTTGGAATGCAATGCCTTTGGCAGTGCTAATTAACACCATCAATTGGAGATTTCAAGATCAGAGGGTCATTGAAGCACGACATCAC
>KB455460.1:2258275-2274426 GCA_000341325.1 Panagrellus redivivus | reverse complement strand
TGCGCGGCTGGCGGGCGGAGTCTGTCCGCCAGGGCGCCCGCATACAGAGTGCGTGCAGGCGTACGCACTGGAAATTTAGGTCCGGTGGAAATTTTCTCCTACAATCGAGTCAGTCGGGGGAGGAGCGCGCGCGTGCGCGTGCGCTGCTTGCTGCCAGCCAACTGCGACATCCGCATGCACGGGACAGCCCTCTCCGCCCTCTGGGGCTGTTGGGTGCATGCATGTTCTTTGGGTGTTCCTGGCGAGCTGCCAAGAAAATGCGAACGAACCCCGCGTCCCGTCGGAAAAGACCACCCTGTCAAGGCGCCTTAGGGCTTGCTGGCAAAAAATGGGAAGCTAGACAGTACAGTAGACTGGCTAAATTCACGAACGCCTTTGGCTTTGGCTTTCCCGAAAGTCGCTCGCTCGCTGCCGCGGCAGACTACATATTCGGAAAAAAAGGAGACACGAGACTTGGCACATGGTGGACTTGGCATGCAAAAGACACGTGAATGGTTCAGCTTTCAAGTGCATGCACCTAAATAGGACTTTATTAGATGATTTCAGTCGGTGAAAGCTTCTAATTTGTGCCTATGAATAGGGGTTGGTATATAATTACACCCACTTGAAGCATTCTTAAAGAAATAGTTGCATAATAGCACCCTTTAGAAAGTCCATCCACAAAGAATACCTCAAAAATTTTGACTTTCACACGCACACCAAATAACACCTATCAAAACCAGCTCACACCCCAATGGCCTCAAGCTACTTCCAAGAATGGCAACGTTGTTCTCAGAGGTCACTAATGCAACGACGCCGCGTGCCACGGCGAGCACGCGGCGACGTGTGACTCGCAAGTTCCATGAGCAAACAAAAAACAGCTGATGGCGGGAGGAGACACGCGTGTCACGTGAACACCTCCTTTGCCGTACTATGTTTTCTGTTTCTGGCACAGTCGCCGACGACTAGCTGGCTAGTTGCCCCGAGGCTCGGCTAACGTCATAATCTACGGATTTTCCCGGGCCAATGCGCGTCAGATTCCGTCCGGGCCTGGGGGCATCACTCATTTGACCCGGGCATGGTGGTCATACCCAGGGGCCACAATTAGATTTTGACGCAAAAGTGCGTAGGTCGGGGGCAAGCAAGCAAGCCACCCGCAATTCGGGTTATCTGATGTCATAAAGGGTCAGCAGAAGGAAATGCAATTTGTCAGATTAACAGATGCAACAACTTTTGCAAACACAAAAAAGTGCAAAATAGCAATTGCCGAAATATTAATGGTTCAAACGTCAGAGTACGACTAGTAAACAAGAATTCGGTAGTGACAAACTGCTGATTTGACTTTTGGTGAGGGTATTTCGACCATGGATGATAGGACTTCCATGTGGACTACGATGTTTGAAGGCATGGGTGACTAACTACGATTCAGTGATCAGTTGTCGGTTTACTGAATTGTAGTATTAGCGGGTCGCTCGCTGGCGGGATGCCATTAGAGTACGAAAAATTTAGCAGAAAATAAATAAAGTCACTCGGGAGGGCGCTGCAAAAGCATTGCCGCGGATATACACTATCGCCGGAAGCGAGTCGCACCCGCAAAAACTAAATGTGTGCAATGTGCACCGCGAAGATGGCTATTAGACTTTGGACGGAGAAGGTTGAGGTGGCAGTTGGCACGGACTCACATTCCGGTGATTACCTAATCCCTGCCAGCTTCGGCGGTGGCCTGGAGGCAGACTCTGATGGGTAGGTAGGTAGGTAGGAGCCGCGGTAGTGTCAACTGTCCTTCACATGATAATGCACTCAATCAGTAAAGATACTAAGAGAAACTTGATCTGACTTCACCACGATGCTATTTATAGCCGAAAAACAACTGCGTCTTCGCCCTCCTCGACGATGATGGCGTGGTGATGGCGGCAATCTCCTCGCTACCCGGTTATATCGTTTCACTGCCAGAACAACGGAATCCGCAGGAAACGATCTCATGGAATGCAATAGTCACATGTGACCATGGCTTTGCACATACACTATACCAGATGACATCGTCACCTACCACCGAGTCGCCTCCCGAAGATTGGGGCAAGGAGATTGTCAGCCGATTGACTTCCCTCTCCTGCGCGCTCTCGCTCACTCTCGCCCAACCAATTTCCCGGTCATTCGGGCGGACACTCTATCATCGAACACTTGGAACGCAAACAACAGAACCCCAATCACGATACCCATGAGCACTCGCTCAGCTGATCCATGGAATCGGCCGGCGGATGGCGACACAGGCACGTGAATTCCGTGGAACAAAGGTTGTCAAAACATTTGCAAGCCAAGCCTTCATTCACTTCCAGGATCCCAATGCCGCTATTGACTGTACTTTGAGGACGTCAAGTCGCAAGTGACGTCTTATCAGCTCGCCATGTCTGGTGACACTCGCGACTTACACATGTAAAGTTAGTTACTATTTTTGTAGTTTGTTCTTGTGTCTGCTTCCTGCTCATAATTGGAGCCTATCACACAGACGCCCAGCCCGATAGGGTTTCAAATTCAAATTCCCGAAGCCCTACAGTACACATCGTAAAGGGTGCCAATGTCCTTTTGTTTTTATACGCCTATTACGATGGCAGTAGGCCTGTTTATTACTTTGACAGGTTAAGACGCGCCGCCGAACACATAAAATTGTTTCAAGGTTTGAGGTGCGCGGCGACCGATCAGGCAGATCAGCTGCATCTCACCTATTCAGGCTTACTTGACCAGACAGAGGTTCACAGTAGCTCGATTAGATCTCATTTGCCCTTTTGACAACTCTAACAATGGTAGTACGTCGTCGTAATTTGACTCTCTCCCGATCGAATTGTCGTCATGATGCGCCTCGCATGGTTGTCTGTATCATGATAGTCGTTCCATGGGACCAGCTAACTAGGGAGGAAAGAGCAATAAAACAGTCCGTGTAAAGTGAAAAAAGTGTCTTCAGGAAAGAAGAGGACGAGGGTCGTCAAATAAATTGATGGAAGCGATGGATAGATGCAAAAAACACATTTAGCCAATGGCCCATCCGAGTCTAGACCAAACCAAGTTTTGGAACTGGGATGAGATGCAAGCGAAAATGGAAGTGGAAGTAGAAGTATATCCTTAAAGAAACTCACACTCAACTAGCAAGTAGTATTGCCACTTGCTAGTCGAGTGAGTCTGACCTCTATTCAAGATTAATGCCCTGAGGCTGTTTGGGAGGTTGCAAAAAGATGCAAGTGGTTGTGCATGTTGGCCAAAATTTTTGAAACTGCACGTAGGAGCTCGCTGGCAGGCTGTCTGGGTGGGTAATGGGGTAGTCTGGCAAGGAACTGCATGCTCCAAGGGCTTCTTGCCTTAATTTTACGGGTCGGTTTTGACTGGGACTTCCTTTTTTGTAACTTATTTAAGAAATAAGAAACATGAGTAGTAGAAAGTTGGACAAGTGAACAGAGAACACGATTCCAGACAAACAAATATCAAAAAAGGAAAACATGGGTTCATGATTCTCACATGTCCCCACGCTACGCTCTGGCTGGGTGTTAAACTTCGCCGCCGCCGCCGACTCGCGTGGCTTATAACCTTTTTCGAATGATCTCTGAATCCCAGCTCCAGCTGACTGACATGGTCTTCTTATTGCGGGAAGTTATTTAGTTCGAAGGCCCTGCAGGGTTAAACATCACAGCGCAAGGAGCAATCCGCCAAACAAGTAAATAAGACACAACAATCCCGACCATCGAATGCCTTTCTATGTATATTTACAATGTTTCAAGGATCAGGGCAGAGGAAACCCTAAGATGCATGTCTGGCCCGAAACCACATGGCCCATGTTAACGAAATTGGTGTGGGAGAAGCGACCATGGAAGTGCCAAAAATCTGGGTGTAAACAGCTGGCGGCTGTAATTCGCATCCTCAAACGGAATGACAACAACTTTCGCAAAAAGTGAATTTTGTTGTTTAATCTTTCCTTTCTTGCAAAAAGAAAAAAAAGAATCGGTAAACTTATTTACCTGCAAATAGGTGCTGATGTTCGCAGGGGGAACACCAGCGCCAGCCACTTCCAAGCAATCTTGCAATCGAGACAAGCTCCCAGTGATCAATCAAACCCCGAAGACAGCCTTGTCGTCTGGGTCTGCATAGCTGGCAACATTCCCCAAGTTCGACCCAGACAGAACCCAAAGGCATTCTTTGATCGAAGGAACTGATATCCCGAAGCGTGGCGGTTCGGCCTTGATCGTTGTTGCTGATTGTCTGGGCCTACCGCTGTCGGCATTTTTGAACCTTGGCTTTAACTTGGAAGACTTGGGAAAGACCGAGAAACAGACCAGACGAAATACGTTTCTCAGACTTTTTGTTGCTTGCTTTTTTTTCGTTAAAAGTGTAAACGTCTAAACGACAACATCTGCCAAAGAGGCAGTAAACCAAAGCAAGGAACCACCCGATCAGGCAATCCTAAAATTCGACGTCTGGCTGACGTCTAGACTTCCTAGACAACAAAGAGCCCATCAGCATTGCCTAAAAGTGCGAAAATGCGCAAAGGTCTATGCTATGCTAATTCAAAGGCCGCCGGCTGCGCGAACTAGACTGAAAAATGACGACCACATTGTCTGATCGCCATCAGCAATGCACTCTTACGGCACTTTCTCCTTCCCAGACAGAAACTCCGGCGCCAAATGGGCTTCCATAAGAGTACGTCGAGTCAGCGGCGATCGGTAGCGCTACCACTGAATGGCATCAGACAATGTTGTCTACGTGCCCTTCAATGAAGCGCGCTCAGACTGGCTGAAAAAAGGCATTTTCCCATTCCAAAAAATCGGAATGGGCCTCGAAGGCGGCTTTGTTATGTGTTGTGGTTGCGCAAGGCGAAAATAAAAGGACATCTACACTATCGGTGCCGTGGTACTGGCTTGCGCGAACCCAACGCACCGGCTTCCGGCCCCTTGGTGGATTCGCTTTTCGAGTGCATGCATCGGGGGACCGATGAGAGGAGTATCACGGCTCAACCTGGGCTAATCCGGCACTGCATAATGATCAATTTTAAATTATACAGTCTTTTCCAAGGTCGAGTAACTTCATCAACCTTCGAAGTGTCCTTATACGGTACCCGAGATCACTTTTCAACTTCCAAAAGCGCAACTACAAAGGCTCCAATGCTCAATACCATAAAATCCCCTCTGCCCTCTGTGAAAAAGGGCTATTATGAGTTTTTTGACCGTAAAAACAGAGACATTTTTTGACGCTCCCACGAATTCTTTGTTTTACAACCCTCTGTCTCGGTTCGTTTTTTGTAAAGCGTATTGTTATCTGTTGGCGGCTGCTATCACATGGTATGTCCAGAGGGGGATCGTTTTGATTTGAATTGTTGCACTTTGAATTTGATAAAAGTGCGTGCGGATACTTTGGAATGTGTAAATTTGAGCATGCATAAATTGTCTTTGATGTTGTGGTGAGATGGAAATCAGGGACAATGAAAGCAAGATCAGCAACATTACGATGGACAGAGGCATTTGGTGCCTGAATGAATGGCTGGCTGGCCGGGGGGCGCCTAGTGATCTGACTCATCCCTGATCTCGGCCCTCCGACGCGTGGGAGCCATCGACATGATCGCCCCCACAAGCTCGTAAATGTGTATGCATAGTCATGACATGATACTCCGAGGGTGCTGTAGTCGTCATCAACCAAGCACAAAAAAAGAGAGCGAGCGAAAAGGAGTGACACAGCCAGCATCAGGATCAGCTGACACGTCTCTGACGTGGCACGATCCCCCGCTCCATCCCAGAGGAGCTTTGCGCCTATTTTTTACATGCATGTATATACATATTTGAGAAGACCGATGCGTGGATTCGACATTCCAATCCTATCCCTTGCCTTCGTTCACCCCTCAGGCGAATGAGTGAGCTAATGGATGGGAACGACGAAACCATTTAGCGAAGAAGTACGCAAGCACCTCCACGTGATTCGACAAAAAAGCGACGTGAACGAGTCATTGTGACGTGAATGACCGAACACTTCCAATTCAGATCAAATCGAAAACACACAGACTTAGGCTTACGCACTTGTTACCATTTACCCACGATTCACCCACCTCGATTAAGACCTATTTACGGGTTCATCGTACTCGGGTACCCTCACCTCGGTCTCTGACTCATCAAATCAACATCAAAACCAGCTGAGAAGAGCGGAAAAACTTTTGTAGAAAAAAGGAATGGAGGAATTTGGGTGTGAGTATGATTGCATGTGATTCGTTTGCGTATTTTCAAAAGTATTTGAGTAATGTGTGTCGAAATTGGTGAATCAGCACTGAGGATCAGATGTTTGTTTATTCGGAATTTGTAACTGGTGCAATCTTATGCAAAGTTGTGGTTTTGAGTTTATGTTTGGTTCGACTTTCAATTTAAAAAGTGGAAATTGACGTATCAAGGGACCAACCACTTGGCCATTGTATCGTAGACTGTACGCTTTGTGGTGGGCAATTAGGAAGTGCAACGTCATTAGGCCCCTTTTTATGCGGTGCTTACACCGACTATTCGTTAAACGATAATGCGTCTGGTGGAGGGAGAAAGCTATCGAGAGCGCTTCGGCCACCTCGTCATTTTCACTTTAAGCATATCAAATTTCGGTGCACCGAGAAAGCGCTCCTACAAAATGCAAGCTAAGCTCAGCGGCTAGCTAGACCGGTCTGTCTGCACCCGAAGTGTGGTTGGTCGCGATGTACTCTTGCGCAGGCCAAGTCCAAGTCCAACAGATCGACCGTTCGATGAAGCGAGTTCATCGGAACGGTTAGCCCTTTCGCGGATTGCGCAACTGGCGCCGAGCCAAGGTACACAGAACGCCAGCGGGCGTCCTCAGCCATCGGCGTTCGGAGAATCGACTGTCCCCGGCGGGCCCGAGGCTAATGGGGGACCCGCCAAAGTGCACTGGTATGTACATGTACTGTCCGGAGAGCTAACTACCACATACCGTGTGTGATTTGAGGGGCCAAGACGGCTTGAACTTACGCGTTTTCAAAGGTCGTTGTCGTCGTCGTGCGTGACGGTAGCAAGGCCCCAAGGACGTCAGCCAGCCGGCGAGGATCGGCCGTGACAGTCACCGGTCGAGGTGAACCCCCATCGAATTCCGCGCATACAAGCAGGCTACAATACAACAGTTTTTGTCTGGCTGGCTCTATCTTTATGAAAAAAAAAGTGGAAAAGAGGACCCCCAAAGCTTAGAAGTGCGAAATCTGACATGTTCGTCACTCATTTTCTCGAGGGACAACCGCAAGGCACCGCCACGAGAGCCTGGCAAGTGTGGGGGACTCATCAACTTTTGTGGGGACTATGACGCCGATGAATTAAGTGACAAAGCGTCATAGCTGTGAAGAAAGAGTGTCACAGCTCGGCGATGGCTAACAATAGAGATTTTGCGTTGCAGCCTGACATGAAGTTTCGAGATCGGCGAGCATGATGCCGATCATCAAGATAGGCAAAGTCAAATGGCAAATTCAAAACATCATGAAAGTTTCAAAACTTTTCTATTTTTAGTTACAAGCATCCACTATGTAGTCTATCGCACCCTGAACTATTGTAATCAGCCACATGACCCAGCTTATCAAAACCTCTATGCTTGCAGCCTCCAAAAAAACTAAAACCAAACACCTGATACATTCCTGCGCAAATTCCTGCATATCTGCATCCGTCAAACTCCATTCAACTGTGCAATTTTGCAGATTGTCAATGTCTATGTACTTTTTGACACCTTTTTGCGCGATCCGGATAGATGGAATTTTTTTAGAGAGCAAAATTTGCACTGACATTCCAAAATGAAAGAAAGCAAGAAACCAAAACCAAAATTGGAACATCGTTCCGTTTTGACTTTGAGGTTTAAAAAACTAAAAAAAGCCCTACCCCGCTAATTGATTGTTCATTAATGCGATCAGCGCTAATTGGAGCAATTGGGGTTTCTTCGAAAAAACGTACTAAGTGTATGTTCGCTTTCAATTACAAAGAATGGCGATACAAAAATACACTCACAAACCAATTGGCAAACCCAAAAACAAAGTACAAAAAACGCCTCGTAAAACTGTTTGGTTTATAGTTTACATACAACCGAACCATCGTCGCGGAACATTTGTACTTTTTTGCATCCTTGATGTAAAAAAATACGACGGACATAGTGATTCCGTTTTTTGGCAATGTTCCGGATGGCGTCAGGTTTCAGTCGTCATGGTCGCCATCTTACCCTTTTGAAGTTTGTCCAAACACAAACACTTGTATCTCCGGTGTTCCTTTTCAGATGGCTAGCCAGCGCTCAGGAATCCCAGACGACGACAAATGTGAGCCATTTCGAAGGTTTGCGGTTTGAATAAGCCATTTTTTGCTGGCACATGTTCGACTCTCGAAAAGGACAACATTACGATGCATGTGTTGTAGTTGTACAACTTTTTTTTGACTTCATCAAAAATGCAAAGCCGAAGAAACGTGCCTCGTAACAGTGCACTGCTTTGGCTTTGTTTTTTGCTGCGACAAAACAAAATTGAAAAATGTATAGCAAAGCTAAAGTTTTCTTTAGATTTAGTTTAGTTTATGTTGACATGAAAGGATGCGTGCCGACATTGCCACTAGTGTAAATGCTACTGTATACAAGCAGATTGCAAAGGTGATTTTCCCACGGGTTTGAGGCATCCTTAAGAAAAGCGCATGGCAAATGTTTGGAATAACAAAAGTTCGGATAATGTTTTTGATTTGTCAGTCAGACATAATAAAAAAGCAAAATGGAAGTAAAGTTGTTGTTTTTTTCAACTTTTGCAGATGCAAAATTCTAAAAAAAATTGAAGATGTTACTTTGCACTTGCTTTTTGACAGTTATAGAATTATCAACAAAGTGATAAGACAAAAATATCCTATTCCCAAGGCAGTGTTGACTTGACTGACTTTTTAGCGCTTTTGAGTTATTAGTTCACAGATTATGTTTACTATTTATGATCTTGCACCTTAAAAGATTGTCTCTGAACCCGAAGAAAAGGCCAGGCTGTCTGTAAGCCGCTCTTCTATTTCTAAATTCATGTTGAAAGGACTACATGGGTGCCGTCTGGGACCGTCGACCGGTCTTCAATCACAAAAAGGGCAGAATCCCGTTGACCATGCATGGCCTGAGCTCAGACGAACTTTAATGTAAATAGGAACGGGCGTTCGGTGCCAAAAATATGGGGACATCGAACGCTTGGACACTTTTTCAATGTCCAAAGAGCATTTTTAATGTAGGTTGTTGATGTATTTTGTCTTTTCTATGTAAGCTTTTTGTATAAAAGTTAAAAACTTGGGGGAAGTATATTTTCAAAAGATGGTTCCAATTTGCCAGTTTTTCCATTTCAATCTTGTCTAGACGCAGACAGGAAACAAAAATACTTTCCCATTCACCTAAATAGATCCACCTTTTTTCCCATTCAAATCCCTTTTTTCAATCCCACTAAAAATGCATGTTATTACGACAAGTGATGCCAAAACGATCTTTGTCCGCAATTTGTAACCCTTGTTTTTCCCCGCAAAGCTCTCGTATACTCGGAAGTAGCCCTCATTTTCGAAGATAACAACAACAAACCCTACTACTGCTCTCACACAAAATTGCAAAATTGCAACCACCCAGACAGTCTCGCTCGCCCATGGCGTCTGGATGGGATATACGAAGGCAAAAAAATAAAACGCATGAAAAAAACGGGCACAAATGGGATATTCCGTCCGTCTCCCTGAGGTCATGGCATCGTGCCAGTTTGTGCCTGTTGGCACGGTGCCGGCTTGGCTGTCTGCGAACAGATAGAGAAGCAAAACAGTAAGCAGTAAAAAGCTTGTTTTTTGGGGGGCCGTTAGCAGTCTGTTTGCATGCAAATGAACGCCATGCCGACACGCGTTTTTCGGGTCCATTGTGTTCGCGGAAGTCGGCATGCCGTTTGGCGAGCTGCCAGTCAGCCCTGTGGCTATATGGGGATATTTTTGATGGGGACGGGAAGGAAAAAATGACATGACAGACTTTGAGGGACATGGCAAGCTATTTACAAACTGGACTGGGAATACTATGTCAAATTTGGCAAAATATTTTGATACAATGTTCTTGGCTTGTTTGTTTATCAGTAATTAGTACTGGAAAGACGTCTTGTACAGTCAGTTTTTGTAAGTTGTTGTGACTATGCCCTAGAGCTGCTGCAAACCCAAAAATAGATCCAGCTGACGACGCAAAACAGGTCATGACATCATTGGCACGAGTATTTTGCAACTTTTTTGTTGAATTAAACAAATTTCCACCCACCTGTTTCAACGAAAACGTAAATAAATAAGTCCGAAAATAACAAAAACAAAACCAACGTCGAATTCCTCGCCCTCAAAACACCCTCTGGCAAAAAACACCCACATGAATGACCCTACACATGATATTTGCATAAACCCGTTCCCATAATGTCATCAGAATGTCGCAATACCCCGATAATTCAAACGATCCGCCGAATAAAGAAGCCTTGCGACATTTTCACTGATATTTATGACCAGTGCACTTTGTATTGTTGCTTCTTATACATTCCACAGCACATGTGTACCGATGCCCGCGAGAACAAATGAGTCTTCTTTAGTCTCATTGCCATTTAGGAGTCTCGTTTCGTCTTGCTAAATGCATTGCAAAGTATGAGTGGCTTTTCATAATGTTGCAAAATACTATTTCACTGAAGACACGTACGCTTTTCCTCGTAAAATGGAAGTCTTTTCCCGGAACGAAATTCCAATATATGGGTCCCAAACATGAAACTTCTGCGTATATCGAAAAATTCCATGAATACGACGATACTTATCAAGCTCATTCCCATGTGCAAAAATGTGACTATGCTTCGATGTTATGGGTCATCATGTCACCACGACCTGCCTGATGGATCGCCATCAAATTCAGATAGATCCATCCACTCGGCTTGGATGCTGAAAATATATGAGATATTGCACGGAGACAGATATCCCAATGCAATGCATTTTTATTTCATCGGGGGCGCCAGTCGAGTTCGAAAAAACGATATGGACTGCAAGAACGTCTGTTCAAACAAGTTTTTACGGCTGCAAAGGTGTTTTCCGCCGCTTTTTCACTCGTAAAATTGTGCCATCAGATGATTTCGAGGGACAAGCTGGTTGTTTATCGTCGCCGGAGGAGGATTGCAGCCAACTGGCATGAATGAGTGACATGACAACTTGCTTAATGAATGGAAAAGCTGTCTGCGAAGCCAGGATTTCCGGTGGAGGTGAAACAAACTTGCTATATACAACATAAGCTCAAACTTGCATCCCATTCACGTGACCATGCTTCCCCCTCCAAAGTATCTAACAAATTTAAACTTAAGCGTTCTCTGAGTTTGAGGAAGCATTTCAACTTCGTTCGAAAAACGACTGACTTCAAGTGTCTGGGACGACATTATGTAAGCCGGGAGAGAGCCTCAGCGATCGCTAAAGCTCTAAAGGTGCGCAATCGCAAACAAGGAAGCAAATTGGATGTAGACTGATAAAGCGATCACCTAACCATCGCCATGTTTGATTAATAGGATATTTACAAGCAAGACATGCACATTTGGGTGTGATAAAACTGGAGCAGACGACCTCCAAAGATAGCGTATATTTGCTTCCGCATTTTTGTCTGGCGCGCATCGCTTTATAAAAAATAGCGATACAGTATCTTTGCCGCTATGCCTAAAGAAGCCGCGTCACTCGGGGATGCCCATCTGGGTTCACCAAGGCCATTGATACTTGCAAATTGTTGCTATTTGTAGTTAAACATATGTAGGATTGTATCTTTTTAGCTTTTATTAGGTATAATTAGCAGCGTTTTACGTTATTTGGGTTTAGAGGTGTTCTTTATAGTTCGTGTTTATCATTTTGAAAAAACTATGATCTACTTACGGTAGTATCGGTTTAAAAACGTCATTGTTTGTGATTTCTTTTCATTTCAAATCATAAAGTAAACTATTTAAACTCTGGAAAACACGTCAAATCCGATTATGCTCACGCCCACGGAACTACAAACAATGGAATGACACTTTGACACGTTTGGAAACAGAATCATGAAACGATGGAATCTGGTCTGTCACCCACGTCAGTTCTAGACAGAAGTGAAGGACAAAAAATGATAATTCCGGTCCGTAACGGTGAAAAGTGATTTTGATCCGGATTCAAATCAAAACATGACATATTGAATTGGTTTGGTTTGACTTGCAAACATGTTTGATTCGATTCAAATTGCAAAAAAAGCCGTTTGACTCATTAGTCAGGCAAAGTGAGGCGCAAAAAGTGATGTCATGACGTGAGTGACGTGTGGCAGTTTTGAAAAAATGGCTGGACAACGGCAACGCGGGGCCTGGGTGCTCTATGATGTTGAGGGATGCGTAGGACGGCACACTTAGTTAAATGTCTTGACATCGTGCCATCGGAAGGGCTTTCCCGCAGTTTTTTACTTAAGGAATTCGACGATGCGGAAGCGAAACAGGAACAAAATTGCAAAAAGTAGACAGTATTAGGGCAGAGATTATCTTATGTCTGTCGGGAGGGCTTATTTGCAAAGTGATTGTTTGCAGATTTTTTTTGAAGATTAATCATGCAAATAGGGCTTCTTCATTATTATGCAGTGGAAATTCTGGCATGGATCCAAAAGAAGTCTGCGTGCAATCCCGTAACAGCTGTTTCGACTTGTCTTTTATGTTTTCCCGCGCGAAGCTGAGTGAAATTTTGGCGCGTAAAGGCATTCGCGCAACCGATGGAAGCCACCCATGTGTTGTGATGGCTCGCGTGGAAGGCTGTGTCTGCCTCCCAAGATGACTACATGCATGTTCGAGGCTCGATGTAACATGTTACGTTTACAAGGTCGGTCGGCACACAATCAGAGTTCAAGAACAACAGCATTGCGATTTGAGGCCCTTTGTTGCGTACGGAGGTCGAAGGCAGGCATTCAGAGGCTTTTTGAAGCCGCTTGGTCCGATCTTTCAAGCTGCTGTCGTTAGCAGTTGCATTCATGCCGGCAGATGGCTATCTTTGGACATGATTTGCATGCGCAAGGCCAAAATTCATATCGGGGACATCGGGCAAGATGCCAGTGAATCAGCAGGTAGGTGGTCGTGGACGCAAAAATTGCGCAAGTAAAAGCATCTCCGAAAATAAAGGGGTTTTGGTTTCGTTCCAGATGACCTTAATTATGTCGGATTACTGTAATTCAATGAATTTCATCACACTGGACACGCGATTTGCATCCGATAATAGTACAATACAGCTGATCATCCTTTTTCGCTTTTTGACACAAAGGTGCGATGTACTTTTGCGCTTGCGTCCTCCATATTTCCGCCGCTGATACGCCATCGCCGACGTAATCGTTTGCCTCTCTCCCAGTTGATTTACTTCGATTTCGCCTGTATTCACACAGCTGGTTGAACACATTTTTCATGCGATTTGAGTTTCTTCGGTACTTTGTGCCTATTAAGTTCGTCTACTTTCGTCTCAACACGGAATTCGCTTCCGTTCCGTTCACTGTCGGTATTTTAAAACACACAATCGAAAAGAATGCAATCATTCAGGAGCCGTTTTTTGAAATATCGTAGATGTCTGCCTCCATCGCCAACGCCCTTTTGCAGATGCACTTCTTTACATCGTTTTCGCGCAGTTTTGTTTGACGTCTCTCTCACTCCGTCCACGTCCGGAAGTACTATCGCCTCTCCAGACGGCTAGCCGGCCATCCGGACGCGGGACTCCTGCGCAATCGGGCCGGCTGCCTGGCTGGTCCCAGAAGACAGACGATTGACGACGGAAAAAACAGAAGAAGGTCACAAAAAACGCGCCAGTACTTTTAGAAAAAAGGACACAAGGCGCTTCTCAAAGGAAGGAGGAATCATATAAAGATGCAAAAAATTGGCAGCCGCACGGTCGCGACGGCCAGGAACCTGGCACGGAGCGGAACGCCCGGGCGCAGGAGCACGGCCTGACATGCGCGAGTTTTTTGTCGCTCGCGCACACTCACACCCTGGTGTCGAGCCAGCCGATGGATGGGAACAAAAAAACACAAAACGAACAAAATGAAAAGAAGCGTCTGACGGTTTTTGGGGGACCACCGTGAAAAAAGTGGGGTTGTAAAAAAGGGTTTGGGAGACAATGGGTAAGGGCGCTTATGTAGTGGTAATGATTACAAATTGAGCAATTACAAAGATTAGAAATGTGGTAATATCGAGATGAAAAAATGTTTCATAGTTTGTTTTGGCTAATTACAAAGGCTTCTTTTTTGTAATTTGTAATCTTATTTTGTATCAAAGTGCATTACAAAAAAGATGGCATATGGCCGTTTTCGCGCAATGTCCGCAGTTTGCACCCATATAATTACAACCTACGCTTTTGAGTGCAACTTTTTTTTGATAGCTTCATTGTCAATCTGCGAAATTAAGCACAAAAAGTAGTTTTATACAAAATGAAACTTTAGAAAGAAATATTACAAGAAAAAATGACGGCTGTATTTTCCATTATCAAGAATTACTTATTGATAACCACAAAAGCCATTCTTTACAAACACCGATGATACTGTAATCATCAGGATGAGTCCATCCAACTGTAGCCACCAAAACCCATTCACCATTTCCACATCAAAGCACATTGCGCATCAGAATACACGAAACGAACGCTCGAAACCCGATCTATCAGCGTTTTGGAGTGGATGCACCATTTGCGCAGCAAACTACTGTACAGCTTACATTATGAAGTCTTATTTCTGACCAAGTTGGATGGTACTTTGAATATTCAGTGACTTACGTATTCAGGTGCAACCAAAAGCAAACACCGGATTACAATGGAATCCATTCATGAAATATGCGTACAACGTGTACGCGGCGTTTTAGGGATACAATGGGATTCGATCGGACAAAAGGGTCGCATATTTGAGTACGCAGGCACCGAAATTGGATTCTGTGATCTTGATCTATTTTGTTCCCTGTTGAAAAGATTTTCCAATGAGACTTTTTAAGTTTTCCGATCGGTTTTCAAGTAGTCGGTATACTGTAGAATTTTGAACCTGAACTGGCAGGCCGCCAAATGATCGGGATCGCGCCAGACAAGTGAAGATTAACGAGTCTGGCGCATTTGTCGGTTGTCTATGAACTCTGGTTGGTCCTATTTACTGTCGGCACGTTTTTGTGCGACCACTTGCCATTTAATACCTCTAACCACCCACGCTACCGGATAAAGCCGCTTCCGATCTGGTCTCGGTCGCTCCCAATTGAAGGTGGATTAGTGTGTTTACTGGCGCGGGTTCAGAATGTGCACCTTCTGTGTGCATAAACCCAACCATCGATGACATGCCGCCACAGGATGGATGATGGGGGCGAGATTGCGGTTTCGAGAACAGCACTTCCGGTCGATTAGAGAGGGTCGCGACAAATATGGTTGCGTTGCGCACGACATAATGACCTGATGAAAAGGTGGGGGCGAAGCATGTGATCTACAGATGGCTGAAAAAAAGCGATCTGCAGATTATGGGATGGAATTCCATTTGTCCTTGATGGGGTTCCCTTCCCGAGGGTAAGATTGATGATTCAATTCCGGTGTTTTGTATGCTATCCCACCCTATTCTCAAAATGTTGCAATTCGCCGGCTTCCGTATGGTCACCCCGACACCCCAGCTGTCACGATCCATCACCATTCTTGCATTTGTATAAATGTATAAATGTTTTTTGCCTCCGCAAAACGAATTATTTATGACGCCGATGACCACCTTATCCGCGCTTCCGATCAGAAACAGCAGTGAAGCAAGCAATGGAATGCCATTCGCGAAGCGGCGTCGCGTACGCCCCGGCACGGCGCCAAAAATCTCTGTAAAAAAGGCATATTTCTCATAAACCAGAATGAATGAGGGAAAACCCGACGTACATACGCATACATCACAGCACCCCCGATCGAGACACGACGTACCGCACCCCGTTCCTGGCACGGTGCCCAGCATCTTGGCGGGTCGCCAACAGCTGACTGACCTCCCTCCGAATACACACTCACATAGTCACTGTCATATACGTTTACATACGTACCGTGCTGACCTACGCCAAGCGCGCTATGATGACCTCGAAATCGGTGCACGTTAAGAAAAGGGAGGGAAAGGCGCGAATAATTGTACAAAAATGTGCGCGCATGCGGAGGAATTTGACCATAAAAATGCCT
>KB455460.1:2209311-2221256 GCA_000341325.1 Panagrellus redivivus | reverse complement strand
TGGCGCGAACGGAGCGCGGAGTTCGGGACTGCTGGACGAGCGCGCGCGCCAAAAACGCGGGCCCGCCGGTGACTGCTGCGCACGGACACCGGACGCACAACGCGAACGGGCCGGACTGCTGCACTGGACGGACGCACGGGTCCGGACTGGACTGGCCGACGAGTCGAATCGCCGCGGGCGATCGGGCCAGGGGGAACGGCTGCCTGCTGCGCGATCGGGATGGGATCCGATCCGAAGATGCACCAATGTAGACACACAATAAAGGATCCTTGGCCAAGGGATTTATTGGGTCACATGGTATGGATGCGACGAGAGATGATCTATAACAAACAACAAAGCAACAATTACATGTGCACAAGGCAATAGTTACAACACGCGAGAGAGCAAATGACAGTCAGACGACGAGAGAAAGTGTTCTCTCGCCGCGGAAAGGGCGCATTTGGGACGTGGCTGGTGCGTTCATGGTGGAACTCGCCATGTTTGGCGACACGCAGAACATACGGTAGCCGCAAAAATGATAACGATTAAGCCGACATAAAATTTTCCAAGCAGAGGAAGATCATCAGATGTGGCGGGCATCTTGTCTTTATCGGCGACCATCATTACTAAAAATAATGTTTATTGGTCGTTCTTACTTATTCAAAACTCACAAATGATTGCCAATGATAACAAAGCTGTCGAATTTAGAGTTATTTTCTCATGTTGTTCACCCGTTGATGAGTGTGGAGTGAAACTTCCAACGATGGTAATTATACAAATGAACATACTTGGTATCAGCTGAGAAAAAAAGTAATATGTCGAGTGCCGTTTGATAGAAAAGTAAAAAGTAATGTCCGGATATGGGTTTTCACAGCATTCGTATTTCCTGGAACGGTCAAGTTTCACATCATTTGCTTGTTCTGACTATTCCGTCATCCTGATGAGATCTGAGAAACCGAAACCAAAAAAGTTTGTTGAAGTCGTAAATTGTTATCAAGTGTATGATGAGCACAAAGTAAAAACAGCATCATTATTTTTGCAGAATGTACAAAATGTTTTCGTTGAAATGGGCGCCCTCTATTAAAAGGCAAAAGTCAATTGTTCTCATCAAATCATCTGATCACAAATCGATGATTACAGATCATGACCCTTTTGAGGCACATGCATCAAACGTGCTTTTAAATTTGCCGAAATGACTGATGATACACATTGTGTGCTTTGCAAAACATGCGTTGCGCGAAATTCAAAAGTTTTGAAAAAGTTGAAACACAGATGCTTCAAAAAGTTTTACACAATGTGCGGCTTATTGACATTATTGAAGATCAACATATCTTACTTTAAGTTCTTTTGTATCTTAAAATCCGTCAGCGTCCATTCAGATGATGGCATGTAGTGATGCAGAACGCTAACATCATGCAAGCTTTTGTTGTTGTCTACGGATGCAGGTACCAATGTGTCTAACATGATTCCTCCCCCATCATAGCTCCAAGATGACAGTTTCATAAAGCATATGTGCTGCAAATTCATGTTTTATGTCAAACTGCGAAATTTAAAGTCACCTGATCGAGCGGAAATGCGTCCATTTTAAATTCACATGTCAAACTTGTGATCAATGCTTTATAAACGCTGACTGAACCGTCATGTTTGATAACTGCATTTGTTTCAATTTCACTCTTGTGGTTCATTTGTGCATTGTTGTAAACCAACAAGTCTGCAAAACAAAGTAAATTTGTTGTGTAATTTCAAGAAGGAATAGCGTGATAGTTTAAAACTGCCCAAGGCTCTACTGGGGACGTAGCAAGGGACTAAACAAATGTATGACTCTATTCATTTTGATTGAAGCAGAGAAAAAAAAACATGAAACTTCAGCTCAAAAAAGAATGACACAATGGCAAAACCAATCGGCCATATAAGGAAATGACCGGGGAGATTGCAAGAGTCATTCGAGACAATCGCGATCACCGACGACGTCGCAGCGTTGGTCCTCCCTTAAATATGACCGGGGTGAAAGGCATGCGAGTCGGACTGCGAGGATGGCTCTCGTCCTGACCTTTTGGGTCAAACCGTTCAGTAGACGGCAAACGTGAAAAGACGGCGATCACCACTCTCGCCGTCGTCACGTCTCACGCGCATGCACTGATCTTGCATTTCGGCCACGAAAACCCGGGACTTACTCGATGTCGCGCAGGCGGATTGGCAAGGTTCGGGTTTGGTGATTTTGAATGCCCGACTAATTGAGCCGTTGCATTGGATAGTCATAAAGCCCCATGGTTAAAAACGGTTTTGTCCGCAAAAGCACCAACCCGCATGCAATTCGAGCCACGGTTTTGTCATCAAATCGGCCTTATCGGTAAAACGTATTTCATGCAGAAATACCCATGACATTACTTTTAAATTTAGTTTACGATTCTATTCTATTTTAAACGCCCGACAAATCAAGCCGTGGCTCTGCTTTTCATCGAAACTGGCTGATGGTTAAAGAAAATGTTATCCGAAAACGCACCGATCTGCAAATCAAGCCATAGCTTCGTATTGTCATCAAATATAACCCGTCGGTAAAAAAAGCTGTTGTCCGAAGATGCATTTTATTACTGTATCACTTCCCTCAACAAGTTCTGCGACTGAGTTGGTGCTTTAATTTCCGTAAAATTAAAAACTGTTGTTTTAGCATGCAACTTTATGCATGACGTATTTCTGTTAAGCTAACAAGATTGCGGCAAAAAGGGCACCGATCCCTCTCTGTGGCTGTAAAAACGGCAGCAAGGGCAAAAAGCTCGGCGTAGACTGGAAATAGTCGCTGACAGGTCGATTCGGGAATACCCGACGTGTCCGCAACCCCTGACGAAACGTTGGAGTTGGTCCTCCCTTATATATGACCGGGGTGAAAGGCATGCGAGTCGGACCGCGAGGATGGCTCTCGTCCTGACCTTTTGGGTCAACCCGTTCAGCAGACGGCAGACGTGTAAAGACGGCGATCACCACTCTCGCCGTCATCACGTCTCACGCGCGGGCACTGGTCTCGCATTTCGGACACGAAAGCCCGGGACTCACTCAATGTCATGCAAGCGGTTTGACCAGGTTCAAATTTGTGCTCTCCGCTAATTAAGATACCGAACCAGTTTAAAATGATCAAATAGACAGTTTGAGAAGATGCGAAATGTACTAAATGAAAAACCCTTTTACCTGGCTGCCAAATTCTATTCGAGGGGGCAACGATTTCGCTAACTCCATGAAAATGACGGGGGTTCCAGACAAGGAAATCGTCTTTCCAATACTGCAAATTTACCATTTTAAATGCACAACAGAACAACTTTCTTACCAGTTCCATCCAACAATACAGTTTAACAGTTTGATCACTTTCTACTATCTTTTGTATTTGCTTTATGAATAACTGAACGGTGACGTTTACAGGGCCTATATAGGTATTTTTCGAAAATTATCTGTTTAACGTCAAACTCACGCGGATTTGCAAAATCGTAAGGCCTCGTCTCTTTGCGGTAGTTCTCAAAAAGGTGTTTGAACAACTTGCGTTGGTGCACAGTTCCATTTACCTGGAATAAATAAAAGCTCGAAAGCTGCGTAATCAAGAATAATTAATAAAGCTTAAGCTAACCTCAATAACGTTGATTGCAAGCAACAAACACAATATCGTTGAAAACACCATTGTACCATTTCCGTTTTTTCGGAAATGCCGAAACTTTGCTAACAGTTTTAAACATTGTGGCTAGACCCTTGTCTTCAATAGCCTCTTTCCCATGCATGAGGGCCTGAGTTGGAACATGATAAGTGGCACCATGCTTCAACGAACTTTTTCGAAGTGTACAATTACGGGATGTGTTTGACAACGAAATTGCATTTTTTTGCTTTTTCTGGAGTATGTTTTTTTTCACTTTGGTTGTTTAAAACTGATGTGATAGAACATTTGGGTGCGATCGCAAAAAGGAAATGCCCTCGACCTCAATGATAGCAGGTTACCCGGTGTTTTTTTCGGGGGCAGTGTGGCGAGCCGCAGGCGACCTTCTTCTCGGACGCTCCCAACGTCCATCATCTTTAAAAAAAACAGATTTTGTTCAACTGACGCGTCGACAAGGAAAGCGACCGCCGACGACGTTGCATCCAACGCCAGGACCGAAGGCGCACCACGTCGGTACAGCCAATGTCCGCTCCGAACGGACGTCAAAAACCGAACCGTCATCGGTGTACCCGGACAGTGCGGTGTTGTAGGTCGATGGGCGGCTTGCGCTCACAGGTTTTAGTCGCCTTCCATCGTGGTCCTTCCTTTGTCGCACCGGTGCGCAGCTCTGTCGGACCACTGGTGGCGTTTGCAGTTTACGGACAGTTCCACGCAATCGACGCGGACATTGCTTTACACGCTCCTTCCGAGAGTCTTCTCCCTCACAGCCTCCTTCTCTCAAACTGTATTAGCACTCTTTAATTCGCCATCATTAGGCTTTGCTTTCTTTCTTTCTTTGGTGAACGCAATTAAGTTTTATTTCCTCTCTTCCGCCCAGCTCAAGGGCAGGCAGGGATCAACCGAATGAAGAGCGACCTTTCACGTAGCGCGGCCTCCTTCTCGCTCAGCCTTGCTCACTTCAATCGATCGTGTTCCACTTTGCAGACGGTTTCTCTCGTCCGGCGTCCTTCCTCCATGATATTCTTATTCACCTTCAGTTGTTTTTTAATTATTAGGCCAGCGGGAAAACACGATTGTTTCCCATGCATAATGCTATTTTTGCATTTTGTCCTTTGGCCAAAAACGATGTCAACGCTTTTTCGTTCCAGTTCCCTATTTGCAATTTGTTGGTCAACAAACACGTGTCGCGTCAGATTTACGTTCCTCCCTTGTTCTGAATTGCATCTTCTTTCTGATGAGCATCCAACCAAGATGACGCCAAGGGCGAAACCTGCTTTCTTCCAACTCGATCGTCGTAGATTTTTCTGGATCTTCTTTTTTTCTCTCCGTTGATCTCCACCCGTTCCGTGTGATACGAATTTGGTATTTAAAACCATCTTTTCAGGATTTGCCACACAATCATGAAAACTTGGCCCCAAAAACTGTTGCGGTTTTTCCTGTTGATGCTGGTCGGCATCATTCTCAGTGCCTCCGGCAACATTGTTAATTTGAACATGGGTAACCTAGATGCGACGTTGAAGGGATCACAGGTATGTCATTTGAAATTTATTTACCACAATTGATCGAGGCTCGAAAAAGCTTGTTTTTGACCTAGTTCCGCGTGGTCGGGGTCAGTCATGCCCAACTTGTTTTTTATAAACGCAAAGATTGACCAAAACCACATCTTTTTAAGGTTGTATTTGTCGCTTTTTGCGCCGATTGGTGTCCCTTCAGCCGCCGCCTGAAGCCAGTTTGGGAGCAAGCTGCCGCTAAATGGACTCAGGACAGACCGGGTACGAGTGTGGCGTGGGCCATCGTCGACAGTGTGCAGCAGGCTGATGTTGCCGATAAGTACTTTGTCAACAAATATCCCACGATGAAGATTTTCATCAACGGCGAGCTTATTAGCAAGGAGTACCGGTCAACTCGTTCCGTCGAGGCATTGATTGAGTTCGTCGATGAGCAACTCAAAACTGCCATCATTGACTTCCCGAACACGGACTTCCTCGCGGCGTCGATCGACCGTGAGAAGCGCAATGTCGTCGGCTACATCGCTGATCGCAATAGTGTGGAATACGCTAACTTCCAGGTTAGATTTTACTGTTTTCAAAGTTTTATATCTAAATGTGTGCCTTCAGAAAATCGGTGCCCTGCTCCGTGAAGATTGCTTCTTCTACTCCGCCACCGATGATGCCCTCAAATCCGTCAATGGTAACACTCTCGTTTTCAAAGACCCTGGTACCGATGATGAACAGAAGTATACCGGTAGCTTCACTGATTACGAATTCATGAAACAATGGCTCACTGATAAGTGCATCCCGCTCGTCCGCGAAGTTACTTTCGAAAACGTCGAAGAGCTGACCGAAGAAGGCTTGCCTTTCCTCATCTTTTTCCGCGACCCCAAAGATAAGGACAGCGATAAACTGTTCACTGAATTGGTAAGTTGTTTCGTGACGAAATCAATTAGAATATTTATAAATGCGTTTGCATTTGGCGTGCTTTACCTTTTGCAAACGTGATATTTCTAAATTCACCCTTGATGGACTTTTTATATTTACCAATTTGTGACGCTCATGATAGGAAAACAGTTTCATACGCAATGACTTATTCATCACTTTTCCTTTTAATTGATTTGTAAATACCATGTTTTATTCAGGTTACTCGTGAACTCTATGATCAGAAGGCCGCTGTTAACGCTCTCCTGGCTGATGGACACAAATTCGCTCATCCTTTGAGGCATCTGGGTAAAACCGCCAAGGACTTACCTGTTCTCGCCATCGATTCCTTCCAACACATGTTTTTGTTCCCCAACATGGCCGAATTGGACCAAGTCGGCAAGCTTCGTCAGGTATGTTGTCTATTTTGAGCCCTTTTAGCATTCAATATTCCATGTTTCGCTATTTTAGTTTGTCCTTGACTTACATTCCGGCAAACTCCACAAAGAATTCCACGAGAACCTTGACAGTCGCATTGCCGAGCTCCAGAAACTTGCCCTCGAGCAACAAGAACAGGATAACAACCCCAATTCCGGTGAAGCGAGGGCCCCGGCTGCGATGCCTCCGGCCGATACCACCCCGAAACCTTCCATTTTCAAGGAATTGAAGCCATCCAACAAACGTTATTCTCTTCTTTCCAAAACAGAGCTCTGAAGATTGTCCCTTCCTAACCACAAAGAGTGTACGTGTAATTTATTGTTGTTTTTAACAACGCGCCCTTCATTCTAGCGCATAATTGTTATCGAATACCGTGCTATCAGCGGCATTTTTAACTTATATGTGAAGGGTTAAAGTCGTTTATATAAAGATTATTTTATCTATTATGTTGATTACTGAATGCGTTGGCGCAAGTCCGAATGAATGAAACAAGCCGACTGCAAAGTTTGTCTAAAACATCGAGCAGGATTGGCTTATGACGTTCATACAAGCATGTTGGCACGCAATCATCTTGCGTGCCAGAATTGCAAATGATCCTCCATGTGGATGTCATACCTTCAGGAGGTGGTCTTTCTAGAAAAATTAAAAAAGTAAGCCGCGGACATAGTGGTGTTTTTAATTGCTGTTGCTAGGTGCTGTGTAGTGCCAACATTGAGCCGAAATGGTAAGTTTTTGTTGCAGTTAATACGGTAAAATTTACCTATAGCGATGTTTAGCTCGGGTGGATTCACCTCTGCGCGCAGGCGTCTATTATTAAACATTACAATGAAGAAATGTGGCATGCTGTACTTCGAATGTGCGGTGTGGATCCTGAGTTTGAGTATGAATCTCGGACGAATTATGAAGATGCGGAAATTGTTAAGATTATTCATGCCTTGGCCACTAAATTGGGTATAAATATCATATACTGTTGAATGCTTCAATTTTCGGTTTTTTTTAGGAATAACATCAGATGCCTGTTTTGAACTCTTTGGCGAATGGGTCGTCGAATACGCTTTCGAAAACGGCTGGGACAACTTTCTGACGTGTATGGCTGATTCGTTACACGTGTGTCGTTCACATTTACTTTTAAAATATCACATTTTGATAAACTAGTTTAGGAATTCTTAAACAACTTGAATTCGATGCACTTTTTTATCGATCGAATAGCATTTGCCACTGAAATGCGTGGGCCTGTGTTCAAATGTGAATCGCTTACAGATGGAACATTACGGTATAAGAATTCAACTGGATAATCCTTCTTTTATTGTTAAATTTAGATTGCACTATTATTCCTCCCGTCAAGGCCTTTATCCAATGGTAAACGGACTGGTAAAAGCAGCTGCCCGAAGTCTCTTCAATCTTGAAATTCGCATGTACGTTACCGAAAGAAACCAAGAACGCCATCATCACAGTAATACCGAACATGTCATCTATGCCATTGAAAGTATGAATAAGAACTCATCTCTCGTCGCAAAGGCGTTGACACCGGCAAAAATGGCTTCAATCGAACTATCGGCGCGACAATTACCCTTCTCTTTGAAATGCTTTTGTTCCATGTTTCCGATGCATATTTGTGTCAACAGACAAATGATTGTTGAGCATTGTGGTGACTTCCTGCAAAGTCAACTCGGCCTCGGCAATCGTCGGACAATCAAACTGACGGACATTGTTCAAATTCTACAGCCGGATGACATTCATGTGAGTGACATTCTCCCCTCTCCATTTTGAATGACCACATTGCGAGCATAGAATTCATAAACTTATAGTTGAGCTTCAAAGACATAATTACATGTCTCAATTCACTATTTATCTTCCAAGTGAAGCCGGCTCTTTTGCGGAATAAAACTGCACGAGAGTCAAAGTTGCCGTTGTTATTGAAAGGCAAGTGGAAGCGGAAGAAACACTTCAAAGCGAAAATTATAGTTGCAATTCATCTTATTTTCAGGTCAAGTCCTCATAGTCAATGGCGGTCAAAATTTACTCTTCGTGGGTACATTTAATGTGACGACAGTACGATCGCTTTTGACATCGAACGTGTATCTGGGCGATATGCCAATGCACGATGTCACACGTGACTTGGTTATGTTGAACCAAAGTCGAATTTCGCAGCAGGAATTGAAGTGAGCGAGACATAACATAACTCCAAAGATTGAAAAAGTTATTTATAACTCGTTACAGCAAAAAGCTCGAAGAAACCGTTAAACAGATGCGAAATCTGGCCGTCGAGCTGGAGCAGAAGAAAGTAAAAACTGACCATTTGTTATATGAATTGATCCCGCCGGAAATCGCCCATCAATTAAGAGCAACACACGAAGTTCCGGCTAGTAAGTACATAGCTCAAAGACACAAAGCAGCTGCAGTTGCCATCGTATAAACATTTTATTTGCAGAAGAATTCGCGACATCCACGGTGCTTTACGTCGATGTGCCGCATTTTTACATTATTTCTGTGAAATGTACACCGCGGGAGGTCATTAAGCTAATTACAGACCTTTTCGTCTTTTATGAGAAACTGATTCTACGTCATAATTGCTACAAAGTGTTATCTTTGATTGATATGAACATGATTATTGCGGGGGTACCCAAACCCACGACCGAACATACTTATCAAATTTTCAACTTAGCATTGGCGCTTATTGGCGGAGCCAAGCGTATTATCGTTCCTCAGATAAATCTACCTGTCGTGGTAATGAGTCATGCTTAAACATGTTGAAACAAATGTGACTTGTCTTTTTTCAGCTACGAGCTGCTGTTCATTCAGGACCGGTCGTGGCCGGGATACTTGGAACGCGAAAGATTCGCTATGTCATTATGGGCGAAACCGTCAATATCACAAAAAGGTTGCTAATGCATGCTACGCCTGGAAAGATCGTAGTGACCAATTCCGCAAAGTTGTATGTATCCTTTCAATTGATGGAGAAACAATCTAGTTTTGCATTCATTTCAGAACCGGAGGCAATTCACAATTCAACTCCTACGAGTTCACGACTAAAGGTTACGTCAACATTGGAAACAAGCAAGCTACATGCACTTATTATCTCGAACGTAACACTAAGAAGTCCATTTGGGAACTTCTCGGTCGTGAGAAAGGTAAGACAATGCGAATTCCTCGAATCTCAAGTTTACAGAAATGCTGGCTGAAAAGCTATACATGTTGTCAATCTGATATGTCTCGTCCGTTCCAGGCGTCGACAATACAATTGACGGCTACCAAGAGTTGCACCTTGCAAGTGACGTGACCAACTGGGCTGACGTTGAAGCGACTGTCCGAAAGCAACAACGTGTCATAGCTGCAATGCAGAGCAAAGGGCGACATCTGGGCGTGGCGACGGAAAAGATGCGCCAAATGCGAGAAACGTTCAGATCGCACACCCAATCCAATGATTCGGGAATATCCTCGGGGTCCGGCCACGAGTCGTCGAGTATTTGTTCGGTCATGTAGACTGTCACAAACACTTTTGGCTTCTTTTTATGGACGTCAAAGTTCTCGTGAGAGTGAGGAAAAAGAAAGAAAAGCTTTACTTAGTACGTCATTTTAGGTGTTCTTTACATTTTTTTGGCGGCTTCGCACTTCCATTTGGATTTTACGTTTTACATATTGAATTACCTTGGCACCCTTATTCGAAATTCAATTTTCAAAACTGTTGTCTATATTTAGTTGTTTGCCGTATTATCAATTCAAAGAATTTTTCATATGTAAATAAACCTTTTTTTACGGATTAGTTATATTGGGTCGGGTTAATCTAAAAAAGAAACACAAAGGGCGAGTTTTCAAGTTTGTCAAACTGTCTGCTTGGTCTGATTGATCATGAAAGGCGGTCCTCTTTGACGAACATGAAGCCTGATTCACCCCTTCATGGCAGCCTATTTCGCGACGGGCCGAATTTCATGGCCATGAAGTAATCGTCACACCTGTCGACAAGATGGTCAGGCGCGATAGTTCTTGACAAGCTTGATGTTTTGAGCTCATGACTTTTTTGAAATCGTGAAATCGTATTTATTTTGTTGCATGCGGGCGAGTTCTGGGATGTTAGTTTAACGTGTGAAAAGTTATGTTTACTTTTGAATTTCGAAAAACCACTAAAACAGGAGTCAATGATTAAGAATCGACTGTGCTCCTGTGGATGATCGTGTTTTCGATTCGCGCTAGCGGAAGTCTATTTCCATTTCCATTTTCCCCCCGACGTAAAAAGAAAATCGGCTCATCGCCCTCCGGCCATTTGCACCTGCGGCATCGCACACGCCCCATCCGCCCGATACAGTCGGATCGCCGGCGCCACGAGCCCCAGATCGACACGTTCAAACTACCTTGGCGAACCAGTACCCCGCAGTCTTGCGCAGAGGACCGTCCACCAGGACGCTGGCGGCTGTAGTCCGTCTCCATCATCGTGAAATTCGCTCTTTTTTCACGTCAGCGCAATCCGGCTGCCGGCGCGCAAGACCTCCCCTGATCACGCCGCCACCCTCTCCGCAGTCACCTCAACCCTACCTCTGCGCGGAGAAGAAGGAGATGGCCGCCGGCGACGACGTCCTCATCTCGGGTTCGCGGTGCTCGTCGTTGTCGTCGATTTTGGGGACGAGACTGAAACCGTTGGCATATAGCGCGCAGCGCACGCGCACGCTCGCTGTCATCGGTTGATGCTGGGGGTCTCGACGACGACACTTGCAAGCGACATCACCACAGCCACGGGCGCTCAAACTACTGAATCGGGAATACAGACAGCTGAGTAAGTAAAAGCGTGTCCTGTCCTTGCCGACGACTGCATCAGCCATCGATTGTTGGGGTGCTGTTCAGCCGGCGGGTATATGGATTGAGACGTTCGTCAAGTCTACTTAGCATTGCGAAAAAAGCCTGTCGTTGACTGTTTTAAAACGACGCTATACACGCCTTGAGCTAGTTTTTGTGTTCCAATATTGTTCTCTCTTCCAAACTTTAATCACAAAAGTTTCACAAACCGCATTGTGAAAGTCATGCTTTACATTTTCACGCCCCTCAAATTTTACTATTCCCCCGCGTTTTTTACGTCCATCCTCGATGACTGATTGCCAGTGGCAACGCTCCCGACTTGCTCACACCTCACGTTTTAACTAATCCATACGCTGACTGCAGTTCGGTTTGACCCTCTGTGTTCAGCTGTTTTGCGTTAACGTTTATACTTGACTCGGTTTTCACGTGTTACGTCGTCGCAATCGTTTTCAATGCTCATTTTTATATATTTTTTCAGTGCGTAGTTCCGTGTACCATCACGTCAATTAAAGGATCAGTCGACTGAAGACGTCGGCATTTCCGTTTTTGTCGTGGCCTGCGGGTAAGTTCTTTGCTTGAAAGTTTTTCGAATAGTTCTTTGGGACGTCATTGATTGCGATAAAAATTATTGCTTCCGCTTTCGCGGTGCTGTCAACGCCCCTCCCAGACAGTTTACATGTCATCCACCTGAA
>KB455460.1:2198906-2209185 GCA_000341325.1 Panagrellus redivivus | reverse complement strand
ACCTGAAACAAGAGAGACCAAAAACAATGACTGTTGTTCCGTGATTTTATATATTTATATATAAATATTTTCAGGCGTGTAAAAATCCAGGCTCAAACTTGTGATGCACGGCGGTGTTGGAACCGCTTATTATGCTGATAGTGGGTACCCCGCTGCCCATTCATATGGCCATAACAACTACCATGGTGCCGGCCAAAGTATACCCAAGAATAAAAAGCGACCTTCTAATTCTGGATCACGTTTCTTGACCGATGACGAAAATGCCCTTCTATTTTCAATGCTCGGTAATGACTGCATATCGCTTGCCGCTGGTATTTGCCAATTGTATCGCGCAGATAATGGACATTGGACACGTGTAGTAACTGGTGTTATTGCCTTGGTAAAAGATTATAATCGACGAGCCTACGTGCTTCGAATGTACAATCTTGATACTCAAACATTGTCATGGGAACAAATCTTGTAAGTTCATTATTCATCGATGACTCATGCCTTTTTGGAGCTTCTTCGCCATTTTCGTTATCATGAGTCATACGTTATCTGTGAACAAACCTTGTTATTGACGAGTAAACAAATCACCTATTTACAGATATCGCCTGTTTCAAGCGAATTATTATCCATCAGTACCTCGATTTTTGTCCTTTGAAGGCGATCAAGCCGTTTATGGGCTCAGTTTTGCCGAAGAACTTGAAGCTACCGATTTTGGATTTCATTTGAAAAAGCGTTACGAGGCTGAGCAGAAATCAAGTAAGTTTGAGTTTTATCAGTTTTGTCTCTCTTAAGCTTCTCTGTGTTCCAATTTTCTTCTTTTTATTAAAAACTCAAAATTCTTATCACTAATGATCTTCCCATACTTTGTTTTCGCTAGTCCTGACAATGTGTTCTTATTCTTTGTTGTTAGCTTCGTTGGAACCATACTTGTCAACTTAGTTGTCCAAAATCTTGACGACGTACTCATCCTCCCATCCAAGTGAAAGCAGGAGGAAGGTGTAAGTCGATGTCCTAAGGGCGCTTATTCTCCCTCAGTCTTGACGAACTCCTGGAAGCTCTTCTGCTCCGACTACCTTTTCATTTTGACCATTTGTTTACTTTCTTTCAATTAGAACTATGCAATGTGCAACAACTTTTTCCTCTCTGTACCCGTCGAAGGGTGGATGGGAGGTGTAGTGGAGTATCCACTGGACAGTGGTCAATGTTAGGCTCCCCGGTATTGCTCCTGGGGTCTCGGTGTGTCCTCTAAGGTGCCTCGATGAAAACAGTTACATTGCGATCGTGAGGCGAAACGCATCTTTTTTGTACAAAAACGAGGCCAACCGTCGCCCTTTTTTGAATGATCCACGCAACTTGGCCTCGTCATTTATGGCTCTGGTTCGCCCTCGGCTCACTTTGCGATTTTTACAAGAAGCTCCGTTTTTGGCTGGTACTAATCGTTCTTTCCCCCCTTCTCTGACACGTTCCTGTGCTTCAGCATTTCTGAGCAGGTACGAAGACATCGCGTAATGTTGCTGGAGGCAAGCTTTTGCGTTCCATCTTATGTTTGGCAAAGTTATTAGTCGAAAGTGCGAGCGCACGAAACACCCCCTTTGCCGCAGGCAACCAACCGCCTGGCTTTCTGAAGTTACCGAACATTTTAAGGATGCACCCGCCCGATGTCATCATCGTCAGATTTTGTGGAACGTTAGAACCGGTAGCTAGCATAACATTGCAGTTGACAAAGTTTTGACCATTCCGTTTTTTTATGCTACGACTAGTCTTTGCGCGTCGGTCCAGTTGTTTATCCGTGGCGCGCTCGTTGTGTTCATGGAGTCCGTACATTTGATCGGATTTCTCGGAAGGCGCGTCTGCTAACGCGTAATGCTTCTTGATCTCCTTCAGCTGAGTCCTTTCTTTTTGCACTCCATACTTGAGGCAGAAGTGTTTACATCGGCGTATATTTCATGTATTTTTCGTCTACAACATCCCTCGCTAGTCCTATCACCTCACCACAACGCCACCATCACCACCAGAACATCACCTCTGACTCGCCATTGTATTTTTATGATTCGCACTTGACTCAGAATTCTTCTGGACAACAGTCTCGCAACTTATATCTTAGTCGCTCTGACTCGCGCCGACCATTTATCCAGTCTACTCAATATTCGTCGCCTGTGCAAGGCGACAACGACTATAACAATCGGTTATATGACAATGTTCCGCAGTCCAGAATACCGCCTCTAGCGAGGAACCGTTCGTTCAGCGGTAGTAGCGCTTCTTTGTACGAAGCAGACGATTTACTTCGGCCGATTGCCGAAGTCAAACCATTTCCTGTATACTCAACGACGGAACAGGCCGTTGCTAGCGCGGAGCAACGGCTCTACGACGCTGTCACGACGTTGAATCGACGACGAGCCGCGGGCGCATATTCCTCGTACTCAACGCCCATGAATGTCCGCCGCAATTCCGTTAGCAGTCTACAGCCGACCATGTTCAGCAATGGGGTAGGCAGTAGTCCTGGAATCATACGCCCGAAACCCATTTGTGGGTATTCACCTGCGGTTTCGCGCTCGGCTTCCGTCCAGCATGGAAATCAAACGCCGATATTAGCTCATAGTAACCACTATTACCCCTCATCCGGTGTTACTGTGGGTAGACGGTCATATTTCCCTGTTTATCGCAACGATACCGATTTTCGAACTCAAGCGACCGATGCTTTTACGCGACGAACGACTTCGAAACCATCTGTTCACGAAATCCCTGTCCGTTGTGATCAGACTCCCATTGCCCGATCCTCGTACCCGACCCCTGAAGCGGTTTATGCAACGACGACCCGAGTAAGATCGCGACAGTCACCTGGGTATCCAAACGATGGTTATTCTTCTCCGGGATTTACCGTACTTAAGCGACCATCGCACTATGCAGTCTCCAATGGACTGGCTAGCATGCAGTTTAATTCAAGCGATCACAGTGCAAACAAAGCCGTCGATGGTCTTAAATGGACACAACCGGCCAACAATCAGCTTCGCTTTGATGACTCGCCGAGACCTCCACCATCGCGCATGGAGGGGCAAAAGCAGTGTTTATCATGCACCTTGAAAGGTGTCACTTGCCCTGGAGTACGACACTCCGATCTTCGGTACGAACATCCACGAATGCACTCACAGCAACTTCCACGACGTCACGTATCCCGATCAAGTCCCCCAACGACTCGCGGTCTCCCAATTCCAAAAAAACCGTTTCCCACAGAACTAAATTTGCATGGAAAACCGCGCGAGCCACCGTCCTACGATGCCTTTTATCAGTCGAACGCGTATTCCTCGTCCTCCTCGGCCTATTCTTCCGGAAGCTCTCCCCCCGAGCCGGTCGACAGTTCGGTGGTCTCCGCGGACTCTCCGTTATCCGTGTCGTTTCCGGCGATGTCGACCTCGGCGTTTGTTCCACCTGTTCCCAAGGTTAACAAAGTTCCTCCACGACCGGGACACAAGCCTCGTCCGATGCCGCAGGCCACGATCGCTGCCGTTTCGCCGAATAATGTGTCAACTGTGTCTGTTTCGGAGGATCCTGCGTCTGCGTTGCCGCCGCGAGCGAGTTCTGCGATTCCGTTCGAGTCTGCTTCGACTAAAGCTACCCCAAAGAAGTATTCCACGCTTCGTCCGGGGCGGCCCACGGTCCCCCCTCCACCACCGCCAGCGAACACGAAGCCGAAACTTCCGGCGGTTCCGGATCATGCGACAGCAGATCGCCGTCCCGAGGTAGCCCGTCCCCAAGCAGTGACAAGCTCTACTACACGTCCATTACTTATTTCGAGACCTTCGTTAACCTCACAGTGCTCTTTCGATGGTGCTGATAGTCGCAAATTTTCTGGGTCTCATCCTATTAAAAGCCATGAATCGAATCGGAACAAACGGGAATCACTAATGGAGCAAACTTCTTCAATGCTGCAAACAGACTCGCCGTTTATGGCCAGAGCGTCAATGAATAAAAATTGTAAGGATCTTTCTTTTTTTACAAAGTTTGCTTATATCCCTTTCTCTGAAGCCAAACCCTCAACGTCCTCCGTTAACCCTCCCCAAAGCCATGAAGTTTCTAACAACAATCCGCCCCGAAAGCCCGATTTCTCGACGCCCCTTACCATCGACACGACGTCGTATCAATGTACTTCATCCGAAGATCAAATGGATAGTCCGAGTTCGATTTTGAAGACTACCAGCTCAGATCCCATGTCGGATGTCTCGACTAGTCCACGGTCCAAATTTGTTGCCTTCCCGGATCAATTGCACACGTCGTTGGATTCGGGATGCCCTGCTCCGCTCGCTTCCTATTATAGTGCTAGTGATGTGTCTGTTGCAAGTTCTCGGAGGAGCCGACGAGCAGTTGCTAAGCACTTCGACGAGGTTTCCAAGCAGCAGATTGAAAAACCTCGGCAACCATCTAAGGAAGGTTCTATAACGTCGAAAGTCCTTCCGGAATTGCCTCAGGAAAAGCCACATCGTCCTTCTTCGACCAGGGAGTTGTCGCCTGTTACGTTGTTACACGATGGTCCTCCTTTGTGGTCGTTACCTGTTGGCGAACGAGACCCTTATGCCGGTAATTCTGTTGCACACTTTCCGTACATTCCACGGGAAATACCGACCCCACCTGGTGGAATCATCATTCAATCCGTCAACAGGGTGAAGTATGAAGATATTCGTCGTCGTGCGGCTATGTATCCGAAGCCTGTCCCTACTCCTCCACCTGTTATTATCGGAGCTGAAGATACGCCGAATCGTCGCCTATCGATTACTAAGCCTGAACTTCCTCCCAAACCTGAGAATATCCTGGCCGATGATAGCAACAGTCTGCCAAAGCGTCGTTCATCGGGTATCAAGCCAGAACCTCCACCCAAACCAGCGTATGTTCGGGTCGCTGATAGCAAAAACGCGTCGACACGCCGTCCATCAATTTTGGAACCGATTCCTGAACCCAAACCTGTTGATGTTCAGGCCGAGGATAAAAAGAACTCACCGATACGCCGTCCATCGATTTTGAGGCCGATCTCTGAACCTGTCCCAAAACTTGTTGAATCTCCGGCCGACGATTTCAGTAATGTGTCGGAATGTCTTAAAACGACTTTGAAGCCTGATCGTCCGCTAAAACCTGCTCCTGAATCGAAACGCAATTCGGCTTATGAGCCTATTGCCGTTCTTGCCTACAACATCCAGAACGTATCAGAATGTCGTCGATCGGCTTTGCTGCCTCCGCATTTACTTAAATCTGATTCTGATCTTAAAGAGCCTTCGCCTGCTACCATTGTTGCTCAAGATGACCAGGAGGAGTTGGAGCAATCGACCTCAGAATGTGAACATGCTGAAGCTTACCAAGTGCGGTCCTACGATAGTCGAGGCGTCTCGGAATGCCCACTCGATGTGCCGCATCACAAGAACTTCCGTTTCATGAAAATGACTGCCAGCCAAATGCTTCTCAAGTTGAAATCCGGCAAAATTCACAAGAAATCGATTTTCTCTTCTAACAAGTCGTATTCCCTGTGCTTTGCGGATACTTTAGAAACAGGTCCTTTTTTGATTGTGTCTTTTTGTTATTTCCATCCTGTCCTGTCCATCTGCTTTGATTCTACTTATGCGGAACGATTTATAATTGCGCTCCGTTTCAGACAAGACACACTTGGCAGGCTCATCTGCTGCCCCTCGCCCGCATCGTGGCTACGATACTGGGATTACTGCCAGCGGCGCTGTGACCCATGTTCCGAGCACCGCTGTGCGTCGAGTTGACGATAAGAAGGAAAAGAAGCGTAAGAAGGAGAAGAAGAAGCTCCGTAAAGAGGATATTGGGATTCCGACCAACTTCCAGTGAGTTTACGCTTCGCTATAACTAAATTCTTGATTATCTTGGCTTTTTTAGACACAAAGCACATATCGGCTGGGACCAAGATGGAGGATTCAACCAACAAGTGTTCGGAGATGAGCCTATGGATGACAGCGTGCGCGATCTCTTACGTGCTGCCGGACACAATCCGGATAACCTAAAACCAGATGAAATTAAATTTGTTTATAACTTCATTGAAAATTACAATAAGAGCGGTAAAAATGCTGAGCCTCTGGTCACGACACATTCCGTTCCCTTACCACCAACTAATAATAGCCGTACATTGGCCGTCAATGGACGTCTTACTGGTCAACGGCCCTTGCCTGCAACTCCATCCTTGCATTCGTCTAACCCGCTGCCGGCGATCCCGCGTCATGAACATGTTCCGGCTCGTCCGCCACCGCCTCCCCCGCCGGCGTTCCAGCAACCCTATCATGCTCAACCGCCGCCGCCTCCTCCGCCGCCAGTGACACCTTCAAACCGTACAGCTTCGCTTTCATCTTCGCATGCTCCAGCTCCTGTGAGTTCTTCTGCTCCACCGCCACCTCCGCCGCCACCACCGGTCAGCAAGGCATTGAAGCCGAGTGGTAATGCTGCTCCGCCGCCGCCACCACCTCCCCCGCCGCCGAATTTCCTCAACGGTGGAGGTGCCAGTACAAATGGAGCCTCCGAGCACAAGACTGAAGCTGCTCCGAAGCCCCCTGCTCCTGCCGCCAATGGAGCCCGATCGAACTTGCTTGCCGAAATCCAGGCCGGTAAGAACTTGAAGCGTGTTGGTCCGCCACCGGAGAAGAGCATCGGTAAAGTCGTCGGAGGAAGCACGCGCGACAACATGATGGAAGAAATTCGCCAGGGAGCTAATTTGAAACACGTAAGTTTCGATTTTTCAAACTTCATGTATTGACATTCATTCGAGTCATTTCAGGTGGATCAGAATGCCGTCGCTGAACGTCGCAAATCTGTGTCAGTACAAAATCTTGATGGAATTGCGGGTGCCCTTGCTCGTGCACTTGAAAGCAGGCGCAACCGAATGAATCAGTCTGGTATGTTTCTACAGCCTTATCCCTATTCAACCTGAGTTTACATTTTTCATTTCAGACTCCGAGGACGAAGAAGCCAACGACAGTGAATGGGAAGACGACTAATTTATTAATCACGCGTCCGAGTCATCCCGTTGCACTTTCTGAATTCCGCGTTCACGCCTTGACAGCCTAATTGTGATTCTTACTGGTGTTGTGATGTTTCAATGTGTGAAAGATGTGAAGAAAATAACAATGTGATTTTGTCGATGAATGGCGAATGGGATATAGATTAAATATAATTCCTGTAACTGAAAACAAACATTCATACATTAAAAAATATCGGATCGCTATTGTTTATAGGAAGAAGACGACCGCTGCTCAAATACGTTCAATGTTTTGACAGGTGGCGGCATGTCGTCGCCGTATACTGTTCTAGCGGCTCCTGGTACTTTGTTCCCGACCGCTTGTTTAAGCTGGTAGCAGCTTAAATTGATTCCTTTGAATCGCCGTTGTTCGGGAGTACATCGTTTAAGCAGCTTTTGACCTTTCCGGTTCGTAGTCTGCTTCCGTAGCTCGCTCTTATCATGGTCGGTGGTTATGCGTTTCGTCGAAATGGACACTCATGTTTCACTTTTGATGGGGAATAACCAACAGGGAACCCTTGCTGATTACGATCAGTACAATTTTCCTTTCATCCATTACAGACAAACGTCCATGAGTACCTGCGTTTAACTCGATTTCACTTTTCTTTCAATCATGGCTGCGTAAGCCCAGTTCTTTTACCCCAAAAAGCCACGTTGTCGCCAAACGCGATCAAGCGAACCTCTCGCAATACTCACATGCACGTGGTTCGCTTTTTTCATCTTTACTCATTGTCAATTCATTAGGAACCTCTTGCAGTGCGCGAGCTCCTCATAAACCGATTGGTAACGGTACACTAAGCCTATCTCTATCGTTTCTTCCGTCGGCGACCTTGCGCTCATTTATTTTAGGCAAGTTGTAACCTGTGCTGAGGACTGTGTGGGCCTCTACCGGAGGACAACATGAAGTTCGACGATCTTATTGTCGAATATCTCGGTGAATTTGGTCGTTATCAACGGGTTCAATTCTGTCTAGTGGTGCTGCCTACCCTTTTCTGTGCTCTACACAGTTTGTCTTGGACATTCATAGCACCGAATGTTAGTCATAGGTGTCGTTTACCTACGGATATTGGCGAACATCCGATATATGACATTGGGCCGAGTGAATTATTAACTGGCTGTGATAGCGGTAATTCGAGTAATTGTGTCTATCAAACATGTACGTTAAAAAACAATCAAACTTGCCAAAATGGTTACGTCTATTCTGATTATTCGCGCTATACCGCTTTGGAAAGGGTGTGTTTTTTGTATTTTTAGTTGAAATTCTATAGATTTAATCTTTTTCAGTGGGATTTGATTTGTGATAGACATATTTTGAAGCCGGTAGTTCAATCGGCGTATTACTTGGGGCAGTTTCTTGGGTCTTTGGTTTTTGGCTTCTTGGGCGATCGGTAAGCGGTTCATACTTACGATCGAATCTAAAAGGGTCAATTTAGCTATGGTCGTAAGAAAATCTTCCTCACAGCGATTGGAATTCAATTTTTCTCCGGTATTGGCATGTCCCTAGCCCCAACATGGTACCTATTCGCACTTTTCCGTGTTGGATCTGGCTTCGCTCACCCTGGCATCTTTATGACCGCAGTTATTCTGGGTATGGAACTCATCGGACCTTCTATTCGAAGCTTGGCTTCCGTCATTTCTGGAGCATTGTTTAGTTGCGGTCAGGTATTCCTCGGCTTAGCGGCGTACTTTATCGCGGATTATCAGCATTTACAAATGACGATCACACTCCCGGCCGTTTTGTTCGTCACGTATATCTGGTTGGTCAACATTGAAACTGCTGACATTAGACAGATTAAAGCTAGTTGAATTTAGGCTGATTCCGGAAAGTGCTCGTTGGCTAGTATCCCAACGACGCTATAAAGAAGCTGATAAGATCTTGCGTCGCGCAGCTCGTCAAAATGGAAAGCATCTGCCTGAGACTTGGTGGGAGCAGCTAGAAGTTGATAGCAATGCTGGATCGGAATCTCGGGGGACGGAGAAGCGGAACTTCACCGATCTCTTCCGAACTCCACGAATTCGATGCCGCACTTTCGTTTTGTTCTATGTCTGGCCCGTCGTTTCGATGGCCTATTATGGCATGTCCATGAAGCCCGATATTCTTGGAAACAATCCCTATGTGAATTTCATTGCCGGTGGTATCTTCGAGATTCCCGCTTCGGTTTTCATGTTCTTAACCGTTGATCGTCTGGGGCGGAAACCACTTCTTATTGGTGGACTGACCACGGCCGGGTTGACACTGCTGTCGAACATGTTCATTTCCGAGGCCGTTTTTGCATGGGCACCCACGATACAATTCCTGCTCAGCAAAGCATCAATGACATTGACATATTCGACATTATACGCGTACACCCCCGAGCTTTTCCCCACCGAAATTCGAAACATGGCCGTCGGCGGTTGCTCGATGATGGCTCGTATCGGTGCGAGCAGCGCGTCGTTCATGGTTATGTATTTGGTAAGTGTGTAGCGTAGCGTGGACCAGCGCTATTCGAACAACACAAGTTATGGGTCCAGTCTGCCCGCGGACGATTTGGATTTCATTCAGCCCTACGGATTTATCTTACAGGTTGAAATCTACGGGCGTCAGTCGATTACCATTCCATTTTCGACGACTCTCATTCTCGCCGCGTTGACCGTTTTTCTCGTTTTGCCAGAGACTGCGGGAGCTGCATTACCCGAGACAATTACGCACCTCGAGGCGCCGAAGAACGTTTCCCTCCGAACTGACGATAATGATAAATCCATACCACTTGTCGAGAAATCCCCCTCGACCGACTAGCAACCTCCCGTGACTAGTCATTGACACCTTTGTGCCTTATTACTGAATTGATTATTTATAACCGTGCTCGATTGTACTCGAGGCTTTTGTCCGCACGCTTATGGCTCGTCTTTCGCGAATAAATTATAAGCTAACAACGTGGGCTGTTATCGACTTGGTTTACAGCGTCGCCTTGTCTCGTCATGTCTGGCGAGCCTGCAAAACCGCTTCCAAAGTTGGATGAGGAAACTGACACCGTTGTCGCATATCCGGAACTGAAGGAAAAGCCAGATAAGCTTCGATTTGAAACGTTCATTGAACGGTATCTGCGCGACTTTGGCCCGTTTCAATGGATCACATTGCTTGTGATGGCAAGTCCGTGCCTTGCGCCGGCTATCCACATCATGAGTACCGTGTTTATCATGGGCGATCATGAGCCGATCACGTTCTACTGCAAAGGCACCAATCCGAATGTGACTTTGAACCAATGCGGGTGTGAAAATGGGTATGTGTTCAACACTCCA
>KB455460.1:2177222-2198763 GCA_000341325.1 Panagrellus redivivus | reverse complement strand
ACTGCTGTGGGTTTTTATATATATAAAATCTTAATACTTTGATTATTTATATATAAAATTGCAGTTTTCAATGGTGTGCGAGCGCACTTATCTCCGAACCGTCATTCAAGGCAGCTACTATCTCGGTCAGATGATTGGCTCGCTGATTATCTCTATCATCTCTGACCGGTATGCTTGTAAACATAGACGCTTTATTTGATTAAAGAAAGTTACAATTTACAGCAATGGCCGTCGTCTTGCCTTCATCATTTCCGTTATTATCCAGATCTACTGTGCAACATGGGTCATGATCCCGCTGGGCGTCTCTGCCTATGTCCTCGGTCGAATTGGCCTCGGCTTCGCTCATTATGGCCTCTTCGGATTGCCGCTGGTTATGGCCCTTGAGATGTTGAGCCCGGATAAGCGGAAATGGGCTACCTTTGGAGCTGGATGCCTTTTCAGTACTGGACAAGTCATACTTGGTTTCATCGCAATGTTGGAGCTTGATATGTTGGAATTCCAATTTGCAATTTTCCTACCGATGGTTTTGTTGCTGTTCTGTGTCTGGTTCTCCTACGAAAGCCCTCGATGGCTTCTCTCCCAAGGCCGTACCAAAGAAGCTGGACATATCTTTGCCCGAGTTGCCCATTGGAACAAGACCTGTCTGCCGAGCAATTGGCAGGATATGATTGAAATCGAGCACTCTGGTCCTCAACCTACAGTGCCATTGACGGCATTGTTCAAGACTCCAAAGATCTGTCTGCGATTCATTGTTGTCATTTGCCTCTGGCCTGTCGTTTCGATGGTGTACTACGGTATGTCGACAAAGATGGATCTTCTCGGCGGTAACCTCTACGCCAACTTCATTGCCGGTGGTCTCGTTGAAATTCCTGCCAACTTGCTTGTGATGATGTTCATCGACAAAATCGGCCGTCGTTGGATGACTTTCATCGCTTTGATGGTCGTTTCCTTCAGTTTGGCCTCCAGTTTGGTCTTCACCCAGGATAACACCGCAGCATGGATCAGTCTTGTCCAAATCCTGGTCGCCAAATGTGCCGCCACCGCCGTGTACTCCACCATCTACACCTATACCCCGGAATTGTTCCCGACAAGCGTCCGAACCCGTGCCGTCGGTGTTTGTTCCTTGTTTGCACGCGTCGGCGGAATTCTGTCATCCTTCATGGTTTACTACTTGGTAAGAGTGTCTCCAATGTAGCCCTTGTACTGATTTATGTTTGTTTTAAGGTTCCCCGTTTCGGTCGCGTCGTTATCGTTATCCCATTTGCCGTATTGGCTTTCATTGCTGCCATTGGTGTTCGCCTTCTCCTCCCTGAAACTGCCGGCACCCATCTTCCTCAAACCGTCGAAGATGTCGAACATCCTTCTACGCGTAAAGAACGCGCCAAGGAACACGAGCTCCAACCTCTCACTTCTGACGCCAAAAATGTTTAGCTAGATTTTGTTTTAGCGTTGTTATTTGTTGATTTTTCATAATTAACTGTTAAACTGCTATTTAAAATCGCTGTTATACCAAAAACCGTTTGTTTATCAATCGTTCCGATGCCTTCTTATCACAACCGTTTATCTTTATTTTGCGAACATATTAAAGTAGATTAATTTTTATTTTGACAACCGAGATTCTGAAGAAGCGTAAACAACCGTAGTTTTAGTAGTATTAGTTGGGAAAAATCAGTGGCAGCGCGCCCCTGGTCCAATATTGACTTCAATTCGTCGGCTAAAACAATGTTTTTAAAGATAGAAACGAAAATGTACATACATTTGAGAACGGGCGTCAATACCGGTAGAAGGTCATCAATAGCAGCCATTCCGCTGTCTGTCAAATCGTTAAAATTGGTCGCAATGGTCTCGATGCTGCTTTTGGTCTCATTGAAATCAGTGAGCGTTTTGCGTGTTAAAATGGCAAAGAAAAGGTCGTAAGTCTGCAAGGAAATCATCTTATTTTTTGAAAATCAAAAAGAAAGATCGCCTACATTTTTAAGAAAAACTTGAGCGTCGGCTGGAAGTTTTTCAAACTTCCGTTCATACGGCCTTGTTAATCGATTAATGTTTTTGAGTAAAGTGTGGTCATTTTCGGTTAAGTAGGCTTCTATTTCATCCGTTGACAGACTGAGGGCATCAATTTGCATCAGCGTTTTTAAATTCGTGGAAGAAAGCTATAATAAGCAAGTTTAATCAAATAGGGTGTTACACTCAAACTTACAGTAGAGAAGAATGTTCGAACTGGCGTCGGGACAAAACCTAAAAAGCCATCAGTTCCGTAATTTGAGATTAAGGTTGAAAACTAACATAAAAGTGTTTCCATCTCGGAGGTTTCTAAATTAAACTTCCCGGTAGCCACATTGATAAGCGTGAAAATCGAAATAAATTTAACGTAGAGTTGCATTTTATCACTCAAAACAGACTTTCACACCTAAAGTGGATAGTGAAACCCACTAACCAGGAAAATAGGATAACTTTTCAACTGCGTTTACGTGACACATGTTCTGCTTAATCCTCCCTCCCCTATTGCCGCAATTAGGGACATTATCCATGCATCCGATGTATGCAAGTAATCGCTTGTGTTGAGGTTGTGCCCTATGGGGGCATCAACCTCCAACGTGCGATTAACCACTATTTTCCCGTGACGTCCGTTTACACAGTCGGTGTAATGCATGCACATACAGCGGCTTGGTTCAATGATTCCTCATTCGATTCCAGAACGAGTTACAGTTTTGTGATTTCGTTATGCTTTGCTTTTTGGCCCTTGTTGCTACGACTGGGGGGAAATGCATTCATTTCAAACGTAAAATATTCAAACTGATCAAGTGTGTTACCGGTTTAAACGCTGCTCGCTTCCCGAAAATCCGAAGAGCATTCAATCACGTTTTTAAAGGCCCCAATGTCACTTGATGTAATCCTCGCGGCGGTAAAAAGCGCATTGCACTTTCAAAACACATGTGAAAACACTCAAAACACACGCTGGAACAACAAGCAAGTGCCAACGACAACCGATGACACAACGTAGCCCGCGGCATTATGGCTGCTACCAGCCGTCGACGCGTCTCAGCGCGACTACGGACTGAGAGCCTCTGTCTGTGGACAGCGATGTGTCTGCTATTTTTTGCTTCTCGATGTGTTAGCACACCACTTTCGTTTGCCTTTTCTTTGCACTTGGTTTGGTCTTTGTTCACGTTTGGCGCCTGCATTCGTCACTTAACACTGCCGATTGTCCAGATAATTGCGGATCAGACGCTATCGCCGACCGGAATCTGTTACTTATTGTTGTTTTTGGCTTTTCACTTTGTATTAGCGAATAAATCCAAGGTTGGTCCACTTGCATTCATGTAGAACATAAATTTAAGACAAAGTGTTTCTTTTTCCATGGTTCAATGCTTTTCTTTCCGCTTTACTAATAACGTTTTCCTTTCAACTGAACCGAATTAAATGCATTTTCTGACTCACGTCCTTCAAACGTAAAGATTTTAAAAAAGTTAATAATTGCGTCAACGAAGCAGAAATGCATTGATATGTTTGGTGTTGCGTAATTCCGCGACTTTTAGCGGGGAGCCGCCTTTTTTGTGAGGAAATGGGCGAAATAAAAAATGCTTCCGCTGGATAATTCTACTTTTAGTTAGTTTTTTAAGGTTGGTTGTAGCCTTTGAGTGGGCTGAATTGACATTAGTCGGCACAGATGTTGGGCATTTCCGGAATTTGGATAATAATACCTTTTTAAACACGCGAATCGGGGCGTTATTCAACAGGGTTATGGGGTTTTTCCTCACTCACACTCGGGGTCAGTCGAAAGACCACTGCTCTGGTCACCCCATCGATCAAAGGAGGCCTAGTTTGTGGCCGTAGAGAGATGAGATTGGTGACAAACCCCTTGCCTTTCAACCTTCGGGGCAAGTTGCAATGATCGCACAATCGAGGGCCTCCCGCTCAAAGTATTCTGACTGATCTCCGCGTTTAATCACACACGTGTGCGAAAAGGCACGACATAAAACGAAAAGCTGGCGAATTGATATGATAGGTGGTGGTTTTCAATCAGGTTATGCTAAACGGGGGTATTGTTATTGTTCGTTATAATCTTACGACCGCGGCCTCCCCTCTAACCGCATGACTACAAATTTCGCGACTCACTTGCACACAACTTTATACTTTCCCGCGACCTTATCTTCCAGGCCACGACCACTCACACACCACTACTATTCTATACTTCTACCCTACCTTTAGCCTCTCTTCCGCTTCTGACACCCGCAGCAATCATGGTATAATCACGGTGGATAGGCAGGCTGAGCGGGTTTGAGTATCTCCTCTTCGGCTCACATTTTGTACACTCATCTAACAATAACTGTATTACTGTTTTAAACTTCCTAGCTAAAGGGCTACATTGGAACTGGCACCATGTCTTTTCCACTGCCATCAGGTTTGTCCCTGCTTTTTTACTTTTCGCACACTTCTTTTTCTATCCAAAGTGCACCTAAAATATCAAAGACTGGAAGTTTTGCTTTTGTCAACAAACAAAATGCAAAACCGAAACAACATAACAGTTAAAAACGATCAAAAATATGTTTCTGATTGAAGTTTTTTACAGAAACAATGAGTCCGCCGCCATTGCTGACGGACTTTTACCAACTGACCATGGCCTATGGCTATTGGAAAGTTGGCAAGCACGAGGATCCAGCGTGTTTTGAACTCTTCTTCCGCAAGAACCCTTTCCACGGCGAGTTCACTGTTTTTGCTGGCCTTGAAGACTGCTTGCAGTTTGTTCAAAATTTCCGGTTTTCGGAAAAAGGTATGTCGCGCACTGAAGTCTGCACTCAAAAACACGTGCGTTGTTATTTTCAGACATTGAATTCTTGCGAGCCGAATTTCCGCCCTCGACGGAAGATAAATTCTTTGATTATTTGTCAAAGCTAAACTGCAATGAGCTTGTTATCCATGCCGTCCCCGAAGGATCAGTCGTTTTCCCCAAAGTTCCACTGATATGCGTCGAAGGCCCGTTGGCTGTGTGTCAACTTTTGGAAACGACCTTGTTGAATTTGGTTAATTATGCCAGTCTTGTCGCAACGAATGCGGCACGCTTCCGACATGCTGCGGGTAAAAACATTCAATTGCTCGAATTTGGGCTTCGGCGAGCCCAGGGACCCAATGGAGGGTTAACGGCCAGTAAATACTGTTACATTGGAGGTAGGAGTTAGCAAATGTGTGGGCTAATTCTAAATTGAATTCCAATTCAGGTTTTGACGGCACTTCCAATGTACTTGCGGGAAAACTTTTTGGCATCCCAGTGCGCGGAACTCAAGCGCATTCTTTCATTTGCTCATTCAGTAATGCCGACGATCTGAAATTCCGTGACATTCCGAACAAGAATACCGGCGAAATTGTTAACATTTTCGAACTCGGTCAGAAGAAGTTGCGCGAACTGGTTCAAGTGGTAAGATTACTGTAAAAATGTTTACAAAAACCACCTTTTGTAACAATTTCAGCTCAACTGGGGTGTATCACTTGAAGAGATCTCCGAAGGCGAGTTAGCCGCTTTCTGCGCCTATGCCATTGCTTTTCCCGATACCTTTCTGGCCCTCATCGATACGTACGACGTCCTGCGCAGCGGTGTCATCAACTTCTGCGCCATTGCTTTGGTCCTTCACGATTTGGGCTACCGTTCTCTCGGCATCCGTATTGATTCTGGAGATCTGAGTTATCTGTCGAAAGAATTGCGGGCTCGGTTTAAACAGATTTCTGATTTGTAAGTTTCTACAGAGCACAAAAAAGTGAGAAATTCTGATAAATGGACATTTCAGGAAGCCCGGAGAGTTAGGCTGGTTCGAATCACTGACTATTGTCGCATCCAATGACATCAACGAAGAAACCATCATGTCCCTGAATGAACAGCAGCATGAAATCAACGCTTTTGGTGTGGGCACCCATCTTGTAACCTGCCAAAAACAGCCAGCCCTGGGTTGCGTCTACAAGGTTGTCGTTGTGGGAACTGCGTTTGCTATGCCTCAAAATGTGTGCTAACCCCCTATGCTTATCCACGGATTTCCAAAATTAACACAGCATAATAAGCTAATTGAAACACCGCTTACAGTTTTCCGATTTCCGTTCACCGCCTTTGCACCATACTGTAAATTGCGCTTAATAACAGTCATTTCTCTTTCCAGCTGGTCTCCGTCATGGGTGAGCCGAAGATCAAACTCTCCCAAGAAGTCGTCAAGATCACCATTCCCGGACGTAAGAACTGCTACCGTCTGTTCAGCAAGGATGGTCGAAGCCTTCTGGATCTCTTAACCCTCGAAGATGAACCCGCGCCGCAGCCGGATCAACCAATCTTGTGTCGCCACCCATTTGAAGTAAGAACCTTTGTTACAGTTACAATCCAACAATAAACATAAATTGCTTTCAGGAATCTCGTCGCGCGTTTGCCAGACCGGTAAGAGTCGAAAAGCTCCACCGTGTCTTCTGGGAAAACGGAAAAATCATCGAGGATCTCCCCAGTCTCTATGAAATCAAACAACGTGTGCAAAAATCTCTTGGCGAACTTCGCAAGGATCACCGTCGTTCTCTGAATCCAACTCCCTACAAGGTCTCCGTAACTGAAAAGCTCTACAACTTCCTACACAAGATATGGCTTCAAAATGCACCCATCGGACAGCTAGACTAAATGAACCCGCCATGACCATCTAGTTTATTACATTGAATTATTTTGGTACTTTGACAATTTTAACTTGTAACCCAATAACATAATAAGTTGCCAATAAAAATGGAAAATTAAAATAGGTGTCATGTAAAAAACAAGTAATTTTGGCAAAAAAACTAAAGAATCCATTATTGTTCCAAACAATTTGTAGAAAAAAAGTATGCATACCTCCAATACTAACCATTTACATAGATACACCTATATTATTTCAACCAAAAAGGCAAAGTACACCAATTACGATATTGACATCTCAAATGTGTAACTTTTAAAAGTTTGTGAAAGGTCCCCATTTGTGATTTCAACGAAATCAAACTAACGGTGCTGCTACTTTTTTCTTTGCAGAAACCAATAAATATCAAGCGGTTAGATCATAAACAGCAAAAGGACATTGTGCAGGTCGCGTATCTCCGCACTGATTTGACTTCATCTGTCAACGACAAGCTCGGCGACGTCCCGTGTTCTGCAAAAAGCGCGCGCGAGGAAGACCCCTAATTACTATGGCCCAGACGTTCATCGTATCGATCAGATGGGTCGAAAGGGGCGGCGACGATTCTTGAACACGGCCTTAAATAAGTGAATGAAAACAAGTTATCGGTAGTGGAATATTATTGTACTTACCTGTTGATGTTGATTGTGATATCGTTTTTCTTTATTTTTGTAGGCTAGAAACGTGATTGATTAACACACTTTCAGGGTATTAATTTGCTGTAAAACGTCGATATGCCGAATCTTGGTTTGTAATTCAGATTAGTTTAGTTATTTCAAGTTTAATTTTTAGCGATCTTATCCGTTTCTGACAAGACAGGTCTTTTGGACTTCGCCAAATCTCTCCAAGCCTCTGGACTCGGTCTCGTTGCCTCCGGTGGTACGGCCAAGCTTCTCCGGGACAGTGGTCTTGAAGTCCAAGATGTTTCCGACATCACTAAATTCGCTGAAATGCTTGGAGGTCGCGTCAAAACGCTCCATCCCGCCGTCCATGCTGGCATTCTCGCACGTGCCGACAACAGTAACGACATGGCCGATATGGAGGTTAGAGCATCTTGATTCAACACTTTCTTTTCATTAATAGCTTTTTGTGCCATCGTCGCGTGGCTAAGTCGGTCGTTTCGAACTCTTCGCCCCATTAAAAGGCATCGTCGTGACCATCAGAAGTGCCTTAGACGATGGCGCCGTTCTTAATTGGCACTGCGTGGTGTTTTCGTTGCTTCCCACAGCCAACCATATCAATTTCCGATCTAGTGTTTCTCAACTGTTTTGATTTCCACTTTTTAGAAGCACAACTTTTCACTGATTTCCGTCGTCGTCTGCAACCTGTATCCATTTGTCAAGACAATCCAGGCCGATCCCAAGTGTGATCTCTCGACTGCCGTCGAACAAATCGATATCGGTGGCGTCACTTTGCTTCGGGCAGCTGCCAAGAACCACGCTCGTGTTACCGTCGTCTGTGACCCCGCTGACTACGACACTGTCACGAAGGAGGTTAGTTGTCAAACATGCTTCACCGCAGAAAAAAACTTCCAAAAAATAAAAGTCCAACAAAAAGTAGTACCCAAAACGTCTGCGGCGTTCCTCAAGGAGTTTAGGGTCGGCATTTCGCGGTAAACGTCAAAAAGTAACAAAGTGCCAAAGCGTCCGCAGAAGACCGTCACATCTCAGGGGAGTTGACTTTCAGTCTTTCATAGTGCTGCATCGGACGCGCATTCCATGCTTTACATGGTTGATTGTTTTTTTCGTCCTATCAGACTACGTAACCATTGGCACTGATATGTTTTTGCTTTTTCTATTCTTCAAAGCATTCTGTGACGACAATTTTGTTGTCCAAACCGTGACGAATACTGTTAACTTTCCAATAATGCGAGGCTTCCGGGAAGACTCAACAAAGAGCGTAACAACCATGCCAAATGCGCTTTTTTTACCTCAGCCTAACTATATGGCTGGATGGACGACCTTGCCTAAATTTTTTCCATTTTATTGCGTTGAAACAATTCCTATGTACTTTTGGCGTTCAAACGTCGTCGGAAGCACCAACCGAGCTTATATTAATTTAGTACCAATTGCGTTGATGGAAAACATAAAATGTTGTCCTACTTAGAAGAAGCTGTTTTCCAATGTTTTGGTGATCAGTAAACCCTGATTTCGCTTTTCGTGGAAGATGGCGCTCTTCTATTTTTTCAAACTGTGTTTTAGCCAAGTTTCAATGAACACTACATTCTTCATACTAACGGAAGTAACATTTCAGCTCACCGAGACTAATGGTAATGTCACTGAAGGAACCCGACAGCTTCTCGCTCTGAAGGTTTGTTAATTTTTTTCGAGATTTGTTTTGACTGGGAGTTCACAAATATGGGCAGACGTTCGTTCGTTTCAATCTGGTTATTGTCCTTCTCAAGTTTAAAAATGTTTCTTTCTGTCATGTAATTTTGTTTTTTTTCTTTTTAGTTATACTTGGGTTTGGTCTATCGTCTTGTCTGTCACTTTTTAAACTTCTGCACAACTCGTCGTTTTTTACGCTAAAAGATTTTAAACTTTTATCTCCTCTCGGATTTCCGGGTCATGAGTGCAGACTTGTTGTATATAATGGCCCACAGTCAATTTTATTTATTTGTCGTTGTTGCCAGCCTTTCACCAAATGGGTTTTTACTCGTGAGGATACTGACGTCCCATTGCTAGTGAAAAAAAAATGTTGTCAACGCGGAAGGATAGGCACGAACGCGTCGAAAAACCGTGCTCACATGTGATTTATGGAGATAAGCAAGGGAGACGGTTTAGTTTTGACAGGGTTCATGAATCATTTTCTTCAAGACGTCCCTTCAAAACAGAGAGTATAACAGTATTAGGGAGAATTCAATTTATTCAATTTAAGGGTATGTAGCACTAAAAGAAAGAAGATATAGTTTACTCGTTTGGAAAACCAAACCAGTCAAAACAACATAAAAGTTTAGATATTTACTAAAAATTCAGCGTAGCTTGGTATGTTCTGTTTGCAATAGCCATCCGAAGTGAAGCAGTCAATGTAGCGATGACGATGCTGTAAAATGGCCATACAACGAACAAATTGTTCCGAAAACGAACCAATTAAGTGGGGCGTCGTCCAATACGGCGGGAATGGTAGCCAGCTTGGAGCTGTAGAACTTCAGCTTTCGTTCGAAGCACCTCTCTCGATATACGGCCCCAGACGTACGCGCCGTTTTGCGACACCATACGAAAGCAGAAGCGTTGACGCCGTCGCCTAAAGGGTCACTTAGTATTAAACCCATTCGTCGCTCGAAACCACTTTAGATTTGTGATTCCCGAAGTGTCCCGACGTTGTGTCCTTTCCTTGACCGCGTTCCGTCGTCGCCGAACAAAGTTTTTTGCCCTTAGGCTACTATTCCGATGAACCTCACGTGCTCGAACCGCTTCTGCGCCAGGGGCACCGTCGTCATCGGCATGTGTTAAAGTAGTCTGTTCCCAGCTAGCTGTTGGTTGTGCCGCCGCCGTTTTTCCGCTTATTTGACGATTTGACACTTCATGCCCGGTGGTGACCCCCAGCTTGATTCGGTTTAACTCACTCACGTGACACATGTATGTATTGAAGCGATTCATTGTGGCTGTACTAAGTTTCGGAATCCCGAATTCTGACAACAAACTTTTTTCTGTCTAACTCGTTTGGCACGTTTATTTAGCGGTCTTTGCCGTGTTGACAGACCGTATTCATCCCATATTTGTATATTCATTGGACTCTGAACGTAATTCGGAATTCATCATAACAGCTGTCGTCATGTCGCGAATTTCGTCGATGGCACGATTTCGCCAAAATGGCGCAATCACCAACGGTACTTCGAATGATGATCGACGCCGAAGTCGCTCTACTAATCGCCTTCTCGATGAACTTACACGACGAACAAATTTTCTTACGGGACTTGTAACGTTTGGAGTTTGTTTTTCTTTCCTTTCTTTCTCTATTGTCGTTTAAAAAAAGGGGTTTAGTGATTGTGATACTTTATTCTACTTTTTGCAATTTTTCTTATCGTTATTTTTAGGCGTTTGAGCATACTACTTCGTACGACGATTCAATCAGCGGCTACATGCGTCGACAATTCGGTGGAGCCGCGACGAACGGTCAACGCCAAATCGCATTACGGTACGGGCAAAACCCCCATCAAGCAGGCGATGCTGAACTCTTCGCTGTGCAGAAGGATATGCCCATAAAAGGTATGTATCCCAACCCTAATTGGAATTCCCTCGAGTCCTGGGACGTCTCCTGTAGGCAATGTTTTATTTTTTCAACAGGGCTTTTTCAAAGTGAGAAAAAAGTTAGTCTCACTTTTTTACGAGTGCAACAAAGCGGAAGCGCCACCGTGGAAGTTTTTTTCGAATTGCCCCTGCCATGAAACATCGATTTGTCTGATGGATTCCCCCCAAAGTTAATGGCTGTTTTATTTTTCTAATCCAACTTTATAGTCCTCAACGGTGCTCCCGGGTACATTAATATTCTCGACGGGTTGAATGCTTGGCAATTAGTAAGTGAACTTGCTGTCGCCACGGGATTGCCATCAGCAGCCTCTTTCAAACATGTATCACCTGCGGGTGCCGCCGTCGGTTTGCCGTTGAACTCTGCCGAATCCCAAGCCTGCTTTGTCAATGATCTGCCTCTGGATTCGAAGAAGCCTTCATTGGCAGCAGCCTACGCACGAGCGAGAGGTATGTACTCTTTAAATTCAATTTAGTTTTTTCTTTGAACTTGAACTTTCTTTTGCTTTGTTTTCTTGTTTCTTAACTCTGTTTTCTTTTCCTTATAGAACAAATGTGGATTTTAAAGACTGCTAAGTTAAAAAGGTTAAAAGCTCTTCTGGGTATGTAACAATTGTTGTAGATTAGTTTGGGTGTTGCTATCTTTCCTGATTTTTGATACAATCTGTAACTTACCCAGTGTTGCTTACACATGATGTGATTTGTAATTACTGACAGTCTGTGGCTTTTGTTTGTTTCTATCGTGTTTGAATGCAATTTGTAGCCGTTTTCCAACAATAACATATTCGTTTTGCAGGTGCTGATCGCATGTCATCTTTTGGTGACTTCATTGCCCTTTCCGAGAAATGTGACGAATTGACCGCTAAGATTATCAGCCGTGAAGTTTCTGACGGTGTCATTGCTCCTGACTTTGATGACAGTGCGCTTTCATTGCTTGCCAAGAAGAAGAATGGCAACTACACTGTTTTGAAGGTTTGTACTTTCACTGTTTTCAACACCATCTTCAGTTAACAGTGTCAAATATGGAAAAACTAACATTATGTTTTCAGATTGACCCCCAATACCTGCCTTCCGAAGATGAGGTCCGCACCGTATTCGGCCTCAAGTTGAAACAAAAACGCAATACCGCTCAAATCAGCCCGGCCACCTTTGAGAATGTCGTTTCCAAGAACAAACAGGTATGTGATAAAACACTCCGCTAATAATAGACATTCCATTGATGACGTCATAACCTTTAATCTTTTGAAGCTGCCGAAGAGCGCTATCACTGACCTCCTGGTTGCAACTATTGCTGTTAAGTACACTCAATCAAACAGTGTCTGCTTTGCTCATCGAGGACAAGTCATTGGTATGGGTGCTGGCCAACAGTCCCGGATCCACTGTACACGACTTGCGGGTGAAAAGGCGGCAAACTGGTAAGCAAGTTTATAGCATTTACACTTAGACAGTAAGAATGGGGCAAACAAACAAAAAACAAATACTGTTATCACCCAAAAGTGTCATATCAAGTGTGTTTAAAAATATCAAAGTGTCAATCAAGTTTTACTGCAAGTAGTGCTGCACCGTGTTCCAGTACCGAAGAGTCAGACCAGTTCTGCATCCATTGGCGCCGCCGTCATGTATTCTTGCAATCGTTTCACAGTCGCTTTTACCGTAACACTTAAGTTTGAAGCGCGAGGCTATCATTTTAATGCATTTGGAAGAGCATTCATAATTTTCTGAACACCGCATCCATGCATCTTCCGAATCTTCACCGATTTCGCGACCTGGTTCATAGCATTGCTAAAATTGAGCGGTCAATAACCTTACAGTATGAAAAAAGTATAGCATACTTTGAACTGATAGATGTTCATTCGAAAGAATCCACATCCCATGCGCCCGTTGTAATCACGGGAGCATCCTTTCTGCTCGCATTCACTGTCAGCATAGCACATGGCTTTCATGCAATCACTATCGAACTCAACTGAAATTTCAAAAGTTATAGTTGTTTTGAAACATCTTGCTTACTGTTGTCAAAATTGAGCGTAGCGAAGGCGCCACCGCACGTGACTAATAGGCAGACAACTTTTGTAAAGGACATCACTCACGGCATCAGCTTACGGCGCGACGTGCATGTAGTCCTGTTGGGCAAGTTCTTGCAAAAGTTGACGAATTCGATGTACCATTGAATATAATCCGACAAATGCAATTATTAGGGCCCGCGTTAAGAGATCTCCGTCAGCTGTAAAGCGGGGTGTGCGAATCTTTACGTTTTATGGAACGTTATGAAGTTTAGCCATTCGCGACACGATTTACGTAAGCGTTTAACCACGTTTCGGACGCATCAAAAAAAATGAATTGCCAGAGGCGTGTGTTTGGGAAAAGTTTAGTTTAATCTGTCACGTTTGCTCTGCAAAAAATTGAATGCACGCAATGAACCTTTATAATTCTCAAGCACTTTCTGGTTACGGTTGAAACAATCAGTGGGAACACGTGCGGGGGAATTGTGTACGTATATGGCTTCAACTCTCGGAATTTCTTTTATGTGCAGGCAAACAAGCAGGAAAGTGATTGACGAACTGATTGGGGGTGCGAAAACTCCGCCTTGAACATAGCTTAGTTCGGTAAAAAGTGGCAATGACGGAAGAGACAGCACTGATAAGGCCTGATACAGTGATTAGCAGGCTATGTCGTTGACATCGGCAAGTATAAATAACATTAAGAGTGGCGCGTTGTTGGGTGCACATGTGAGACCGATCAAGACGTCGATGCTTGGTCATTGAGAAATATGGCAGTTGCTGACCACTGCTAGCATCCATATTTCCGCGGCTTGCACCCAAAATTGACGTTTAAGAACACAGCCGGATAGATTACCGGCCATGTGGGTTCGACGTCACATCACAGCTGAAAGTGACGCAGATTCGGTCGGGGCCTTAACTGGAAAGACGACAGAATGGTTGTGTCACTTTTGAAGGGTCCGACGAAGGCCCCATTTGACTCAACCCGCCCCAATTTTCGTTCTGTCGCCCCGAGGGGAGGCAAAAATAGCCTACTTATATGACGCTCGGGACTTTGACCAATCACCGGAAATAGCTCAAAAAGATGAAAGCTCAAATGATTTTTTAAAGGTGGCTGCGACAGCACGAACGGGTCCTCGCATTGCCATGGAAGCCAAATGTGCGTCGGTCGGAGAAATCCAACACCATCGACGTTCTGGTTTCGGGCGTTCTCGGAAGCGAAATCTCGACCGAGCAATGGAGCCAACACTTCACGGAACCCGTTGAACCCTTCACGCCTGAAGAACGGAAGCAATGGCTCGCGAAGCTGTCTGACGTTGCCCTGTCGTCTGACGCCTTCTTCCCCTTCCGTGACAACATTGATTGTGCCAAACAGGTTTGTGTAACTTTGAATATTAATTTGTTGTTGACATCTGTGTGCATCTTAAGCGGAGTTTTTAATTAACTTTTTTTTGCAGTTTGGTGTCAAATACATCGTGAGCCCAGGTGGTTCTACCCGCGATGACGAGGTGATCGAAGCCGCCAACGAACACGACATTGTGTTGTCGCATTCTGGACTTCGCCTCTTCCATCACTAATGTGAAGCCTATACACGAACATTATCTACTTTTAAAATTTTGATGATACAATACATTTATATTTAAATGGTTTCAATCGAAAATTCCGAGGTTAATTCTTACATTTCAAATTATGTTCTATTGTGGACTGAATAAATACTGATAGTAACTCGTTTTGAAAAAGTAAAAATAGAAAGTTTATTTCAAACAGATGCAAAATAAAGACCAGACAAAGCCAAATTATGCAGTTTTACAAACTCAGAAACCCAAAAAGCATTACTGAACCAACCAAGGCGTCGTGCGGATGTAGTTCTTATCCTTGTTCAGATTGTACAACTGCTCGATATCAGCCTTCGTCAACGGCACCGACAGGGCAGCGGTATTGGCAGCGATTCGGGAAGGCGTAGCCGATTTGACGACAACAGTGTAGTCCTGGGCGACGAGGAAGGCGATGAGCAAAATCTCGACAGGAACATCGTATTTCTTGGCAATCGTCTCCACGATGACGTCCTTGATGAGCTCCTCATTGTGACGGCCGAGCACGGAATACCCTTGGAAGACGATCTTGTTGTCGGCGCAGTATTTGCGGATATCGTTGCGGGTGAAGTGGGGGTGGACTTCGACTTGGTTCAAGACGGGGATCGTTGACGAGAACTCCTTCAGCTCTTCAATGTGACGCGGGAGGAAGTTGGACACACCGATGGAACGGACTTGACCCTTGGCTGCAACACAATTTAGACCATTGTCTAAACTACTGTAGCTCCAAACCAACCTTTAGCAGCCTCCAAAGCTTGCCACATGGCTTTACGAGTGGCCTTGTTGGTTGCGTGATCATCATCAGCATGAGTGTTCGACTTGGGATAGTGAATCAAAACCAAATCAAGATAATCGGTCTTCAAATTAACCAGGGACTCTTCCACGCCTTTCACTGTGAAATTGTAATCGTCTTCGCCACTAGGCCAAATTTTGGTCGTAAGAAAAACATCTTTGCGAGTGAGACCGTGTTTTGGGAGCAATTTCTGAAAGCATTGAAACGTAAAAAATCAATCAAAGAAAAAACAAATCAAACACCAACCTCAATCGCGATGCCCAATTGGGGTTCATTGACGTAATACTTGGCCGTATCAATTAAACGGTAGCCATTAGCGAGAGCAGCGTCAAGCGCAGTTTCAACCGCTTCCTGTTCGACAATCTTGTAGGTGCCGAAGCCGAGAAGCGGAATAGCGTTTCCGTCGTGGAATTGAACTGTCTTGGTCATGATGCAAAATGGTTCAGCCTGAAGATTGCACTGCGGGGTTTACTTTTCGAGGGGCGCCTCAAATACAATCGGATGCAATCAATAGGACGAACAAACGTGTGTGTCCTTGACGCGTTGACCGTTACATGAATCTCCGCCTTCCGACGAAGGTTATTAATCGCCGTATACACATTAAAGTACAATGTTTCATTTCATTTCCGTGAACTCTGTATCAGTATATCAGTACAAATAAATTAGTCAAGTTACAATTAGTCATTACAAAATTACGTGCAATTAAATTAACTGAACACGCGATTATGAACACATATAGCCGCTTTTGACGAGATTACTGTCCCGGATGGTTGGGAGGGATGGCGAACGCATTGCTGAAAAAGTAGAGATACAAAATGTAATACGATGGTAAAGATTCAACTTACGGGTCCTGCTGATATCCGTAGGGCACAGCAGACTGCTGAGCAGCGTAGTCAAAAGGCTGCTGTTGTTGCGGCTGGAAGGCCTGTTGGTAGTACTGCTGCATCTGAGGGTTTTGTTGCTGCTGGGGAAGCATATGCGGATTTTGCTGGGGCATCATCTGCGGCGTTTGCGACGGCATCATTTGCGGATTCTGGTACACGACATGGGCCGCAGGCTGTTGCTGGGGGTAAAACTGATGGTATCCCTGAGGAATCTGCTGCTGCTGCTGTTGTTGCGGCTGCGAAGTGGGACCAGGGTAGTTTTGCTGGTAATAGATTTGCGGCTGTTGCTGCTGTTGTTGGGCTTGCATGGCAGGAATGTATTGAGGGGCAGATGTCGGAATATTGGGATCCATGTGGCTCACGCCAGCGTAGACACCGGGATAGCCGGCAGGCATCTGGGACATAACCTGGCGACGCTGCTGCAGGCTCTGTTCCTGCTCTTGGAAGCGCTGCAGAGCCATGTGGCGTTGGAAGAGAAGCATCTCATGTTTCTTCGCGCGCATGACCATGAGCTTCTGCTGCATCTGGCTTTGACGCTCGCGCTGTTCAGCCAAAAGGCGCTCCTGGCGCTGACGCTCGTGTTCCTCACGAAGAGCATTCACGGCCTGCCGAGACTCTTGAATATGAGCAAGATGATCTTGGAGACGTTCGAAGAATTCTGAAATCAATCCATGAACAGTGATCTTTATATTTGTAATTGCAACTCACCGCGCTGACCCTCCAAACTGTTCAATCGCTCCATGACCTCACCATGCATCTCCGTAAGCTGCACAAAAAGCGAATGGATTGACGAATCATTGACGATGGAACGGCCACGCATCAGGTTGCTCTTCATACGGTTGTCCATGGTGTCAACACGCTCCTTGACCATATCGCAGAAGCGCTTGGTCTGATCGACCTCCGCGTCTTCATTATCCATCTTCAATGCAGCGAAACGGCTCGCGAGCGGATCAGAAGATTGGACGGGCATGACACTAGCACGACCAGAATCAAGGCCACCAAAGTTGCGGTTCGAAGCGGTATCACTTGGCGGAGGCGCGTTAGCTTGCGAAACTCCGTAATCAACAACGGACGGGGTCTAAACGATGACTATTCAATCAATGTTGAACAGGGGTGACATGTGAATGTTAAACAAACATTAAAATTGCAAAAAAAAACTTACATCGTTCACCTTTTTTTCCCAATATACGCGATCTAGGTAACGAGCAAGGTTGGAGTCGACCGAAAGATTGTCCGAGGGAGGCGCACGGTCTAAAAAGCTATCGTTCAATGGTCACAAGCACACAACATCAATCAATTGTACGTACCGTCCACAACGGAGGCCGCACCGCGGTAAATGCTGTCGCCACTGACAGATGTGTCGATCACAGATGCGGTTGGGGCTACGGCAACGATATCGTGATCCTGGTTAGTGTAGGACGTCCAGCGAGGATTCTTCTTGGCCTCGGCTTCACTCTGGCTGAGGGCAAGAGCAAGTTGAAGTTCTTCCTCTTCCTTCTGTTCAAGCTCACGAAGCAAGCGTTCCTGTTCCTCCTTTTGGGCATCAGTCTGCTTGGTCGTTGCCTTAGAAGCATCATTTTCGAAGCAGGTAACACAGACGCGGACCTTCTTCTCGATACCAAACTGCGGCAGGAAAGCTTGGTGGTTGCTGCACTTGTTGCAAAAGATTTGACCACAGGCACGACAATGATGCTTGCGCGTGAATACCTTGAATTCGGTACGGCAGCTGTAAAGGAGAAAAGTTCACACTTGATGTTAATTTCAAAATAAACCAACCGATAGCACTGATCACCGTCAGCCCAATCAGGAGCACATTGAGCGGAAAACATAAAATCGGATTCCTTCGCAGCCGGGAATTTGAAGTTCAAATGGGTCAAAATTCTATGTACATCACTGATAGCGGCATACTCAGGCTTCTTGAAGAAAGCACCGTGCCAAGTTTGGATAAGTTCAAGCAACTTTTCCTGAACTTTACCCGGAGGCGAGTTGATGACAAGCTCCTTCAACTGGTCAAGAAACTTCGTAGATATAACCTCGGCATGGAATTGAGTACCGCAATTCTTCATACAAGCCTCGAGCAACACCAAAGTATGGTGAATAACATGCGGATTGGTGATTTTCAAGCGGCGAGAGATGGCTCCGACGGCATCGCGGGCACTGCAAACGGAATGGACTTTATATATCCTGTCAAGATTCATTTAAGACTTACGAGACTTCCTTTCCACGGATCATGTCAATGCATTCCATGATGCCTCCCCAATCGGCCTCAACGACCGTCTGGTCCGTCGTCGCTTCTGAAATTAGTCATGATTGAAATTTCGTTATTTACAAAGTGGAAAAACTTACCAAGCGTACGCTCGAATTGTTTGGACATTGTTGTAACAAATTCAAGATAGTTGAATGGCAGAAACTAGCCGAACTATCTAAAACGGATGTGGATGACTCACAACGAGAACCAGTGGATCGCGTGACGATGCGGGAAAAGCAGACGTGTACTACTGCTCCGTCGTCTGCGCTCCCATATCTCGCCAGTGACAAGACGCGATATCGTGGTGGGACGCGCTCCGGGCAACCAAATGGGGTATGCAAATAAAAAATATCCTCAGGCAATGTCAACCTGTCAAAGTACCTTCCACAATAAATTCTAATCAGTTACCAATGTTATTACGCAACAATCAACACGCACATCAAAAAAGAAACAACTATAACTAAGACAACAACTACACACAGCTAACTTATTCATAAAGGACATGTTGAAGGGGCGATTTGTATAGCTTGCTTTTGGCTAGGAGCGGGGTCAATTCATTCGCCGTGGCCCACTGGTAGTTTTGGATCCATTTGGAGTTGATCTTGGGGTCGGATTTGGCATTTTCAATGAATCCTTGGTAGACAAAAATCTAAAAGAAACAACTTATATTTAGATCCTAACAAAAAACAAAGAAAACGAACCTTTCCACCGATAGTACCACTTTTTGTAGATTCAATGAGTTTCTTCGGGTACTTGTAAGTGATATGCCAGAACGGAGCATTGCCAAAGATGGTTAGCTTGACGTTCTCGTCGAACACTTCGCCGACACACTTCTCGACTGTCTGAATGAAGAAATTATATATAATTTCGAAACACTTTCAATTCAAACCTGTCTCAGAGGCTCTCCATTGTTCTTGATTTGTGGTAGAATCCACGGTGAAGCATACTTGGCGGCAGAGTTGTCAAACTTCTGCTGGACGAGCAGGAGCAACTTTTTGTCGAAGTAGCGGGACAGCGTCTTCGTGTTTTCATTCTCTTCGCCAGCATGACGCGTTGCGTTGGTAGTTTCCAAGACACTGTTCTGTCGGCGAATCCAATCCTCTTCCTGCATCGCAGCAGTGACTCCAATCTCGCCCTCAAGCAAACTGAGATCCTTCCCGGCGGCTTCGAGTTCTTTGCGTTTCGCGATCAGCCTGAAAGTAAAGAACGGTTTTGTAACTGAACAAAAACATAGTCTGAAGACACTTACACCAAATCCTTCTCATGGCGAAGCTCAAAGTTGGACTTGTAGGCATTTTCCGCTTCAATTTCGGCATGCATCGCGGAGAACTTCTGCTGAATATCGGTCAACTCGGGCGCAACTACGGGCGATCGACATATCGCGATACTCGCAAAAATGTCATATTTGCCTGAAGCTGCAGCTGCCGGAGCGCCTGGAGCAGCTTGTAGCAACCTCGAACCAAGCTTAAGCATGGCTAAAAACGTGGAATTAGCGAATTCAAAGAAGCTCGGCCGACGCAGTTCTCGATGAAACGCAAAAATGTGCGAGCAGTCCAGTTGGCACTGCGCACACTACGCCAGAAAGCAAGCGCGATGTTCCCAAGTTTGTTTGCCAGTTTTTTGTCGGCGCCAATTTCGTCCAGCTGACTCGATGCGTGCTGCTATTGATCAAATCAACTCGTAAAAAGTGATCGTTTTCGGTGCTTTTATCCACTTCAAAGTGACTCCACTTCTTTCCTCCACTTTTATGATGGATCCCCCACTATTTTTTCTCTTGAATGTAAGCGTGCCAATCCCAAAGAATACGCCAAAGGAACTATAACAAAGTCTCTCAAACTTTATTTTTGGATATTGTTACTTATGAGTATTCTTTCATTAAAGCTAGTCGTTCTCATTACAAATAATACGTAAATACAGTTAAATACAAAATTAATTAGTCAGCAACTGATATGAAAGACGCCTGAGGTCATTAGACGACATTGAACAGGGACTTCAAAATGAGACCGCGGGGCTTTTCGTCGGCGGATTCTTCCTCGACGCGCTCGGCGTTGATCTGGATGTGCTTCCGGACTTCGGTAACGTACGCAGGGTAGTTCCATTGAAACAGATTGGCGGCGTTGTAGTTGGCCGGGGACTTGGGGTTGGGGTCGCCGAGCAGGCCCTGGAGGCACAACAGGATGGTAGCAATGTTGTAGTGCGGGGACCAGCTCTTCTGAAACTGTTGATTAGTAACTGATGAGGCATAACGGATGCAACTAACATTCAGAATGTCGAGGCAAATGACGCCACTGTAGTAAATGTTGGGATGGAACATTCGCGTGATGAAAGTGACCGTAGGCGGTTTCTTCGGATAGTCGTTCGTGAACTTGACGGACAACTTGAAAACGCCCAAATCAAACGGCGAGTTCTCGGGCCCCACAATCTGGGCCTCCCACTTCATGAGGTCGCCGTTCTTCGGATACGCGGAGACCCCGAACGACTCATACTCTTGGAGTTGCTTCAACTCGAGCATCAGACGGGTAACACTCATCTTTCGGCTAAAGAGTGGGAACAACTAACAAAAAGCTGTTGCACAATACCAGAGTATTCGCGAAAACGAGCAAAAATATCAATGACCGGTAGGAAGCATCGGGCTTGCGAACGGAGCCGACTGTGTGTCATGGGAAATCTCGATGGAAGGGGCTTCAAAGACTAATGAACGCGTCTCTAGCCGTCGCTTGAACGATACAACCTTTGGGAGACGCTCCGTTAGGGAAAACTGTTTTCTTTTTGGTTGGAGAAGGCGCGATAGCCAATGGACGGTGCAATGTCTTGTGATAATCACGGCTGTTGTGTAACACCAACCTTGCTTCCGCCTAGCCACATTACGATGCAGCTCATCGTCGTTAAAATTGTCATTTTTGGTCTGAAACCGAAAGGGAGCACAATGGAGGGAAAAGTGCAACGATTTTATGGGTTTTTGCTAATTTTGTAAGCAAAATGACAATGCAACAGGCTTGGAATGTGCTGATTATGAAATGAACAGTCTTGTAAAGGTGCTTTTGGCGACAAACATCAGCGATATTGAAGCAGTTTTGCCAAGCAATGTCAAAATTGGATGCGCATTTCACTA
>KB455460.1:2153366-2176354 GCA_000341325.1 Panagrellus redivivus | reverse complement strand
CGTATCAGCACAAGGATGCGAATGAAGCCGGCTTCCTGCGGTGAGTCTCGCTGTCTTTGTCTTGATGAAGCATTCAAACCAACCATTTTCAGCCCCAGCTTCGCTGTCGCCAACGACAATGGCGTTCGCTTCATTCCGGACGACGGATCGGCCCTCGACTTCGTCCGTCAGCTTCGTGACCCCTTGCCTGACAACGACACTGTCCCAGTTGCTGAAGATTCCCGCGACGAAGAACCGGTGAACACCGAAGACCTCAACGAAACGAAACGCTAGAACATGGAAGTACGCAACGAGTGCGCTCTGTCCCTCCTCATTGTCTTTTTTCCCGCCGACGGTTTGATCATGACTTTTTCGGTTGTACTTTTTCACTTTATCACCTCAATTTTGTTTACTGATTTGTTGTTCCGCTTATTTAGTGTTAGTACATGCGTTTTTAAAATGAACAAAAACATGCGATTTGATTGAGGATGTTGGGCGCTTTCCGATATTTTGACACGTAATGCGGGTCGATGGTGGTGTGTGTGAGCGCACAATTACGAAACCGTCCAGCCGACCCGCGTTCACTCACTGTCCTCAACTCATGAGCGATAACTACATCCGGACGGGCCTCAATTATTGATGGCAAAGGTCGATTGTCATGCACTGGACAATCGCGTGCATAGCTAGAACTGCATGGACGAGGTCTTGCTTTACCTTATCGGTGGATAAGTAAGACGCGGACGAGAGCCTTGTAAAAACAATGGGCCCAAACAGTGTCCGATGCGCGCCACCCCCAAATTCCGACCTTTAACATCGACAATTGAGGTTCGATGGGTCTTATCTTCCTCCCCCGCGTTTCCCTACCCTGTTTCTTAGAATGCTTTACGTGCTATCGTCATATACTTCATGGTTTATTAATATAAAAGGACTTGTTACAGGCGCGCTTCCCTTGGCCTACAATTCTGCGATGGTTAGCCACACGAAATCATATTCCATCACCGAGGTCAAATCCGTTGTCCACACGCATACATGGAACATCCATGATTTGAGCCATATTGACAATTCTTATGTTGAGAGTGAGGTAAGTTTATCTCACTTGATGTGTCTATTTATATATATTTACATCCCTTTTCCTATTTTAGCTTGATACGTCTGATGATGATGTCAGAAAGCGTCAATTCCGTGTGCGTCTCCTTCCTCGGGGAACCAAGGATTCCAACGTCCACTTCACTTTCTTCCAAGTCTTCTCCCAATCCAACCTTAACTTCAAAGCCAAATTTACGATTACGAATGCCGCCGGCGTTGAGATCCCAGTTGCCATGACCGAGCGCCAACACCCCTATAATGGCCATTTTGAGTACGTTCGGCGTACACAGCTTCTGGCGCACGCTCTCCCCGAAGATGTGATCAAGATTGTGTTGAAACTTACCATTATCCGGGACACGAAGACGCGGGCTGTACTCAATGATCCATCTATCCGCCGGCGGGATCCTAGCTTGAATACGTTGTCGGCGAACTTTGAGGACCATTTGTTGGATGAAAAGTTCACCGATTTCACGATCCGATGCCATGGTGATTGTCCTCCCATCAAGTGCCATCGGTTCATCCTGTGGAGTCGATCGCCGGTGTTCCAGGCGATGCTGGATGAGCGTAATGAGGAATGTCAGCGGGGTGAAGTCGTCTTCCAGGACATTGACCATTATGTAAGATTTTAAATACTTTAAAGCTGTAAATAGTAAAAAGGACCTTTTCAGGACATGAAACATTTCATCCACTACATCTACACCGGCCGAGTCCCCCATATCAATAACCCCACTATCGCCGTCGGATTGCTGCAACTCGCTGTCCGCTTCGATGTCTCCGAACTGAAGGGCGCCGCCGAAGATGTCCTTCAGAAGGTTCTTGACGCGGAAAACGTCAGTGAAATCCTTCAACTCGCTGATAAGCTCAAAGTTGAAAACCTGAAGAAAGCGTGCATCCGATATCTCATGAAAAATGCGCCGGCGGCGTTGGAAGTAAGTTTTTGCGCTTGTTTTTTTAGTTTTATCCTAAATTGTTTGCAGACATCCGGCTGGAAAACTCTCTCCACATACAATGCCGATCTCGTCGCCGAAATCCTGGGAAAGGTGGATAATGCTCCCCCGGCCAAGCGTCGCCGTTTGGGACAAATTATCTACATTGAGTGAAACAAATTTGACCTCTGCAAGCCTTAATCATTTAACTTAGCTTTACCCACCACATCCTTTCATTAATTTTATCTCTATATAATCACGCCCTTCTTTGTTCTGGCACTTTACTTTTTCCATTGTTGTTTCTGCATTATCTAAAACACGATCTGTTTTTATCGTTTTACCTCAGGTTAGAAAATGTTCAAACTCAGCGCACAATGTACTGTTTGTTAGTTTTTTTTAACTTGTTACAGACTCTTTTTATTTGTTGTGTAGGCACTATTCGATTTTCTGCCTTTTTGTTATAATATTTTCATACTTGCGATTTTTAATGAAAATTATGGTTGATTCAATTGATGCAATAACTTTTACATCTCGAGGGGGTATGGTGGGCGAGCACACAAGTGTCGGCCTTCGGGCACTTCGTAATGCTGTTAATGCCTCAGCAAATCGTTTGGCGCTTGTTAACGGTGGATTTTTATGCAGTTTTCTTATTACCAAGTTTATTTTCCTCCGGCACTATGAGTAAGACGTTTATTGCGCTGTGAAAGAAAGATGAATGAAAAGTTAACATTTGCCGCAAACATTTATCGTTAGTATTTAAGGCTGCAAATTTATTTAAGGCCAACGTTGACAGCATGACTAACAACAATCTTTCGGATGTTATAAAGTCGTCATCTCAAAACGACTGCTAAATACAGCTAAATTTGTTCACAAATGTCATAAACTTTGATATGAATGTTTGCTGAAAGCTGATTACACCAAAAACTTAAAGGTCCATTCGCCATTTTGAATATGCACCAACTGAAGTCAACATTACCAAGTTCTTTTTTCCATCTTTTGTTTTTGCTTTTATAGTTGAATTTGCCTTTTTTCTTACCCAAACTACAGGTAATTTAACCAAACTGTTTTCATGTTTTTCTTCGACTTTCATGTTCAAAGTAGACAACGATGTTCGTCTGACCCCGCGACCATAATTTCGAAAACGCATGACTTTGCATGCAGAAAAACGGCTGCGTCTGACGGATAAAAAACAGCTCTAAAAAGAGAAGAATTCTTCTTTTTTCAAACCGTTTCGTCATTTCTTTGTTATTCCTGTTGTCGGTTTATCACTGACGCATGACAGTCACTTTCTGACGGCTCAAATGAATATCGACTAAAATGCTGTTTCACCCCCTTTTTACAAATTTATTTTCGACCATTTGGTGTTTTCTTTTATGTACTTTCAATCACGTTGTTAGCTTGGACACCGCGACGATTGTTTACTTTTCGCCGTCAGGTGTAAACTGTCTTCCGGGCCAGTTGTTTTTGGCATTTATAATGCATTTTTCTTTTCGATTCAGTTGTGGACCGATAAACTTTCTTCGTGATCTGTGCATTCATGCTCATCTCCCCATTGACGTATTTTTTCTTGAGCTCACTCCGATCGGGAGTCCCTCGCGTAGTGCGGCAGTTCTTTTGCATCCGAAAATTGAGTGGGCACATAGTTTGCCCCAGGGCTTGTCTCGGAGAGAGCCCACCTTGTTGGTGATGCGATCGAATGAGTGTTTGTGGAGGCGGTTTGTTGCCCTGTGGCGCTTTGCAGCTGTCCAACGATCGGACCTGCAGTGATGGCAACTCCCTCGCAGGGGGTAGGGGGCATATTTCGAGGGCAACTTGCCTACTTGGAACTGCGTCAATCACTTTATCGAGTTTTTTTAGGGAGGCGAATTGCCAGAGGGAATGAAGGTGAGGGTGCAAGTCAACATATTCACGATTAATGACATCCATCGGCGCATCCGGCACGACCCCCGTGGAAGCGCACAGGTGCGGCGACGGTGGATGAAAGTGCAGACGGCTGGTTTGTCGAAGCTCGTGGTGATCATTGTCGCGTAAAAATCATCTCCGTGTATGTGGTGCTCAGTAATTCTAATCCGCAAAACCGGCCGGAATAACGGCGGATTCAAGAGTCATCCATCACTTTTACTTGGTTTTCTCTTAATGATCAACTGCCCAAACGAGGCGTTCGAAAACGTCACGGCCTCTTTTTTCGCGCTGATTCCGTGCATCGGCAACATCCGTCGGCGCTGCTATTCTCGAAACAACTCATTTTGATGTACTCTCCCGCGATAAAATTGCTTGTCAGGGGACCGTGCCGCTACCCTTTACATCGAACGGCAATTGGTTTCACAATGCTGTTTCGGCCCCCAATTAAATGCCCTATGTCCAACAAGGGCTATTAAAATGGTTCGACCAATGGGTTTAATCCCCTAAAGCCATTTTTCGTTGGTCGCGCACTCTTGTACCTTCTCAATCGTGCGGACACCCTCGAGTTAACGCCTCAGGACATGCATGGCAAACAAATTGACAAAAACCGCAGCCCGATCGAGAAGGCTGGGATCGAGCAACGTTTTTCTGCGCGCATTTAACACATTTTCGGCCTGACTACTCTACTCTCCCACCCCGTAGGCCCTGTTTTCCCTTGCCGCCAGTCGGTTGACCTTGCGGCTGGTCTACGCCTTCCGTTTTGACCAAAACTTAGAGATAACTCTGCCAGAGGCAGTTGTGATCTCGACGAGCGTAACGTTGAAGGCCTCGAGTGACCGCCGCCAGGCAGCCTTGCGGGGGTGGTCAGCGGTCAGCGACGTCATACCCGCTGGCTGGCCCGCGTAAACGCTTCGTTTCGCGCTGCTTTGATTGCAGCCGCCAGCGTGTTGACCACGACTTCCGCTCACTCATTGACTCCTCCACCGGCGAGTCCATCGATTGCGGGTTAGAGTGGAGAGGGCTTCGGACCAGTTTGTGAGAACCCCCTGGAGCATACCTCCTTTCAGTCGTCATCATCATCGTCGCGGTACTGCAGAAGGCCACTGTCCTAAAGCCGATTGTTACCGCGCGAAACACAACGCTTTACGCAATCGCCACCACTCACAACATTCCGACTTTAGGGCCCCTCCAGAAGGGTACGTTCAAATCATTTTGAGCGCATTTGCCCTTTTTTGCCGCCTGACTTTTTGTTTGATGTTTTGAGCCGCGATTTCCGAAATTGCTCATTCCTTTTCAAAATTTTGAATTCTTTGCATTGAATTGAAAACGCACCCGGGAGATTCACGGACCATCCTTTTCTTTCCCCATGTGATTTTTCGTTGCTACGTTGTTGCATGCAGGTGTCGGCGCTATCAGTTTTTTCTTCCATGTTTTCACCATTTAAGATAAAGTTGAAAAAGGTCTGGGTGTCAGTGTTTGTATTTGTTTTTCCCTCTTTTCAACCATCAAATTTTGGTTCGGTTTTTGGTTTTCAAATTGGCCAAGATTTTATTTCTCTCTTCTGAGACACCGTTCATAAATAGAACGTTCGTTATTTCTCGCTGGGTGTCCCGAACGGCCTCTCGGACTCACGTTTCGATAAACAATAAAAGTAGCAGATTATTTTGGAAACGGAAGCTCAAACGAGCGCCGCGTCGCAGGATAGTCATCGACGCCTTCCTCATCAACATCAACAATCCACGGCATGATTATGCCTTTCTCCCAGATGACTATCATTTGTTGAGCTAAATGTATTGAAGATTGACTCCGCCCTCTCTTGGGAAGACAATTCATAGCCCTTGATGCACAGGAATGTATTGTTGCTACTGTAAGGTGCACACCTGGCTTTGCCCCTGGGACGAACGGAAATCACAAAACGACGACCCCGTTGAAGACAGCCGCGTTGATTTTGTTGTTGCTTGGCGAGAAGAGAGAACCAACCTTTGCAGCATCTCAGAACATAGCTCAAAGCAAGGTGATGATGATGCTGCAGTAGGAGCAAACTGCAGCCGCAAGCCGTAGGGCTTGGCTCCGCCTTCCCGGTCGCCGTACGTCTCCAGGCGTCGAACATGAACGCCTTGGAATTTTAACGCCGCTGCCGCTATAGTCGCCGCCGTTGTTGCTTCTTTTTCGCAATTTCCAGTCGAACTGCCACTATCTTCAAGCAAAAAAGCAAGCACCAACTAAGCGACCAACGCCAATATGCGAGTTCGTCCTCGGACTCTCTCAAAGTCCTTCGCTCCCTAGTTTTTGTCGCTTCGTCTTGCCCACTGGCTAGGAACAGCTTTCTTTTGTCGGACCATCTCTTTGCCGTTAGCTATCCCTCCCCCTTTTTTTCTCTCCCGAGAGTCAGAGAAGAAAGCACACGTCCGTCTTCCGCGCCTGCGGTCGTATTGCAAGCTTGCCCGGCGGCAAGCCTGAAACAACCCGGACAACGACCGCGACAACATCGTCGACGAGGCTATGCTTCTTCTCGCCCTCCCCCTCTGATTTTTTTTCCTGCTTACTTATTTATCGGCTGTCTGTCCTTCGGGGTCGTTGTTGTGTGCCTATCCGCATCCGGACGACCGCCATCCTGTCTCCCACGCCCCTGGACGATCGCCAACCCGAGTGGCACCTGCATCACATTGTTCTCCGTGCATGTGCGTGTTTTGTTCGATCCAACTATAAATAAGCCCTTTTTGTTTATTTGTTTACTTTTTAAGTTTTTTTCCAATTTTAAAGGAATTTGACAGTTCTAAAAAGTTTCCTTTATAGATTGCTATGTGTTGATTTTTGACTAGTGTCGCCTAGACTGCCTAGAATTTTACATCGTTGCTCAAGGTCCACTTTATTTTCTACTGATTCGTTCCAAGGATGCCCGTTTTCCACACCAAGACCATCGAGAGCATTCTCGAGCCTGTTGCCCAACAGGTGAGTAACTTTCCATTTTGATCATGTTCGAACCATTGGCGCTTTATTTTATAATCGCTGTTTGTCTATGGTGAAAGGACTTTTTGTTATGTCTTCCGTTTTGATTTTTATCTGCATAATTTTGAATTGCTTTTGTTTTTGGGTTTGCTTCGGGAAAAAAGTATCATTTGACGATCGACATTTTGTTTTTACACGGTTTTCTTTTGGTCTTACAGTTTTGGAAAATTTTTTTGTTTCGTCCTCAGCCTTAACGGTCTTGAAGAAGGGTTTTTCACTTGTTGAATACTCACTTCTATCAATAGAAATCGTGTTTTACCTTGTTAGTGGTCACTTATCTAGTAAGTGCAAACAAAGATACTTTTTGTACCCTTTTTGGTTTTCAACAGTTTTAACTCGAATTCGAAAACGATTTTATTGACTCACTCAAATCCGATGGTTGCATACAGTTTGATTTCCTTCCATTTGATTGCCAACATGCCAACCTGGCCCACGCAATTTGCGTTTTCTGTCGCTTTCTGCGGTATTGCTCAGCGAAAAGACAATAAAAAATTACGACCTCGAATCGTCAGTTTTTTTCCCTCACTGAAAGCATGTAAACCATCTGTCGCGTTTATCTATTTCTGATCGCGGCTCAGCAGCGCAGTGGCTTTTTGGAATTACCCTATCACGAATTCTGTTCACGTTGTTGCGTGTGTGCTGGCTGTCGCTGACTTTTTGAAATCGCCTTCCTCTGGGTTTGCAATTGCGCTTTTTTGGACCTGGCAAACAGAGCGTGAAGCTCGACAACCGATTGATATATCGAGGTACTTTTTAATCAATCGATTTGCACTCGACCTATCGCCGATATTGCGCGTTAAAATTCCCGAAAGCACTCTTGGCTCCACATTTCAAGGATGAAAAGGCGAAACAAAAAAAGGTTGCTACTGTGGGTGGCGTCCGGCCACCACCGCACTATCTCGATGACTGCGATGAACTCGAGCGCCGCTGCCTGGCTTGTTCTTCGTCCGATCAGCCCTTGTCGATTTCCTCCGCCGATATCTGTGAGCCGCCAGCTAGCAGCAAGGATGCGACAGAAGCTAGTGCGTATCCGCCCTGCTTGAATAAAAGCGCAAAAACTTTACTGCGTGTTTTCAAGAGAGAGGGCAGCCTTAGCAGATAGGCCCTAGAGCACACCGCCATCGTCGTCGAGCGGATCGAGAGTAGCGGATAAATTTAGAGTTGAACAGGCAAAGCCACCTCGAAGAAGCGAGGGATGAAGTGAGGGAGGCTTTTTACCTTTCTTCCCATGCTCGATTGTTTTATCGTTAAAAAACTTCCTGTCGCTGTCAAAATCGCATAATATTCTAATTTTAACCATTGAAACAGAAGAAAACCCGAAGTGCACAAAGTAGGTATCCGACCCCGAAAACCGATAGCAGTATTAATTCCTAACATCAAACAGATAGCGGAAAATAAGTACAGTCCGAAAATGGGATTGTCAGCTGTAGCGACCAAATCCGATTACACGAACCTTTGAGAAATGCGCAACCTCCGGCCAAACGGTCAGTCACCACCAAATCAGGCGGTATCGTCACCAGGTTTATGCGTCATATAGTCTACCCTTTTGAAAGTTACGATGCTGCATTGTGCAGAATCTGTCTTGCCAAGGCACGTCTGGCTACTCGAAATGTTTCAAAACAGGTTAGTCCTCACACTCTACTTAAAATTCTGACCATTCAAACGGCATTTACACTGTCTATTGTTCGGCCGTTTTGGCTTTTCCCTCTCCGAGATATTCTTCCCAACTGCATGCCGCTGGCAATCGCAAATAACAACAGGTGGGGGTGGCTCGACGATCGCCTGCGGGCGAACCTTTGCTGACTAGACTAACCTTTGACAAATCCCTGCAGCAAAGGGTCATTATGAATGGCAATTGTTGTTCACCATTCCGACCACGCTGTGTCACCATCCATTTTTGCGACAGCTGGTACGCACTTGTGGCGAAATGACGGAACAAGACTTGAAGCAACAAGCTGTACTTTCAAAAATGGTTGATATGTTCTTTGGGGACTGACACAAGGCCAATGAAATGAGTTGTGACAGCGCAATATTGGCTGCCGCGCGAGGCTAAATTGTACTTTTTGAATGATGCCTGTCTTCGAATGAGGCGTTGTTTTCGGAGTCAGTGGCAAAGATGAATGACCATTGTTTTGCTTCCTCTAAAAGCGCCCTTCACGACGTCTGGAATGACCTGTGTTTGACCATGAAATGTAATGGCATTACTTCCGATGTCACCAAACTCAATCCAATGTCTTGATTTATGTTTACAAAAATACGATTAAAGAAGCAATGAAATTATGCAGACAAAAATTAATGTCCAAAAAGTTGATAATAATTATTTGCTTTTTGTTTTGTCCCTTGTAAGTCCTTAGTACCGTCCGCTTTTGCTTGCTTCAGTTGCATTTGGCTATATCGGTGGCGGAAAGTTATGCTAAACGACATCAACGCGAGAATGGTGGCTCCACACGTAATCTGCCGGAAACGCCGATAGTGTTGTCTTCGATGTCGGAAGCACGCTTGAATGCACCTGCACCGCTCACACCGCAGATGAATGGTCACGGACATTCGGTTTCATTGGCCGCGTTAAATACACCAACAGTTCACCTTAACCATGAATCGCTTTCACGTGCTTCAAGCCGGAAGTCACTGGCTCAGTCCGAATTTATCTATCCTGATACCATTCGGACAAGAGTGACCGGTGACGACTGTCCAGTGTGCCAACTTCTGATGCCGAAGGGACCCATGGGTTGTGTACGTTACGTGTGAACGCTTGGAACCCCTATTTGTTATGCTAACAAATTGCATGTTGCTTTACTAATGCTACTTCGCCTGGCTAATAATTACCCGTTGTTTTCATTTGACAATACTTATTTGGATCTTCAAGTGATCTGCGTGAAGTCATAACACATAGTTTCAGTTCATGAATGTGATAAATCGAATTTTAGGTCTCGAGATTAGTGATTCTTCACGAAGAAGCTGAAGATGGTAACGCTATGCCAGATCTTACTCGGCCTGTTGGCGCAGTGTCTCGAGCAGTTGATAACCTTATCAAGGTACTGTTTTGAAAAGTAAAGACGCTAATGTTGACATTATCTAAATTCCAGGTTGGCTACGATACGTGTCACTCGTCTGATGACAAAATCCTCCAGCAAGACATGCCACCAGCTCTTCAACGCGTCGAAGTATCCTCCAGACTGCTCGAAGATGCGTGCCATTTGTTGAAGGGTGACCCCTACTCTGGCCCAGCACGTACCAAGCTTATCGATGGCTCGCGAGGCATTCTCCAAGGCACCAGTGCCTTGCTTCTCTGCTTTGACGAATCTGAAGTACGCAAGATCATCCGCGGCTGTCGTAAGGTTCTCGACTACCTTACCGTCACCGAGGTAATTGAAACCATGGAAGATCTGTCTCAGTTTGTGCGTGATATCACGCCCTGGTTGACCAGAATGTCCAAAGATATCGATGGCCGTGTTGGTGAATTGACCCATGTCGTGCATCGCGAGATTCTCGTCCGTTGCATGGATGCCGTTAAGACGCTGTCGCCGATTCTTGTTTGTGCCATGAAAATTTTTGTCCAGATCAATGAAGACTCCCAGAAAGGCCTTGCTGAGGCTGCTGAAAACCGCAACTACCTCGCGCAACGTATGACCGATGAAGTCAATGAAATTATCCGTGTTCTGCAGTTGACGACCTACGATGAAGATGAGTGGGATTCTGACAACGTTACCGTCATGCGAAAGGCCCTCAGTGCTGCCCAGAGTCTGCTCACTGCCGCCCTTGATTGGTTGGGCGACCCGCGCGCTCGTCCGGGTGCCGTAGGGGAGAAGGCTATTCGCCGTATCTTGGAATACTCCGAGAAGATCGCTTCACGCTCTCTCCCAGAAGATCAATTCAACATTCGTCATTCCATTAGCGAAATTCAATCTCTCACTGACTCCATCTGCGAGCTCCGTAACTCTGGCCGCTATGACAACCAGGGTCTTGCTCAGAGCTGCGCCCAGAAACTCAAGGATCTCGTCGGCACTAAGGAATCTGCCGGTGTCTTGCCTCACGCTTTGATCAATGCCCAGCGTACCGGTGGTGTCAACCCTGCCCACACTGCGGGTGGCAAGCTTGAACAAGCTCTCCGTTGGCTCGACAACCCTGGCCATGATGATGGTGGCCAAGGCTTCCAGGCCGTCAAATCGATGGTCGATGAAGCTCGCCGTCTTGCTGACCACCTTCCTCCTGCTGAACGCAACCAATTGCTCAACTTGTGCTCTGACATTGACCGTCTTGCCAACCAACTTGCCGATTTGGAACGCCGTGGTCTCGGCAACACTCCTGAAGCCAATGCCATCCGTAACCAGCTTCGCGACAAGCTCCGTGAATTGTCTGATTTCATGAAGCGCATGCTCACTGACAAGGTTGTCGAGGACTTTGCCGATATCACCACACCTTTGAAGTTGTTCGTCGAGGCCGTCTACGCTCCTCAGAATGTCCCCAACCGCAACGGAACCTTCGAAGACCGCGCTCAGAATCTCCAGGAACACAGCAACCGCTGGACCAACACTGGTACCCTTGTCGCCAAGTGTGGCCCGTCGCGTAACAAGAAGGTCGTCGAAGCCTTGATTGAAGCCACTTCCCAGGTCAAGAACATGACCCCGCAAGTCATCAAGGCCGGCAAGATCCGTCTTCACAACGATACTGACTACGCTAACCAACATTTCGAAAACCTCCGTCAAGAATACGCTGATGCCCTCAACCGTCTGCGATCCTACGTCGACGACGCTATTGACACCGGCGATTTTGTGCGCGCTTCCGAAACTGTAAGTTTTAGAGATTACTTGACTTTGTAGGCTTACCATCGGAATTACCTGTTTCAGGCGATGCGCCGTTACACAAACCGGTGTGAGGACGCTATTCGTGATGGCCAGTCGCAACACATGGTGGATAACACCTCTCAAATTGCTCGTCTTGGCAACCGGGTCCTCATGGCTGCGAAGAATGAAGCCGACAACAGTGAGGAACCCTCGTTCGTGCAACGAGTCAATCAAGCTGCCTCTCAACTGCATTCCGGTAAGTGCAATTTGTTCAAAAGGGGACTTTTTAGACGACCAGAACGATGAAGCCATGGATGAAACTGATCAGTTACAACTCAGTGATCAAAATAACGAGTGCAAAGTTTACACTTTCAAGAAAAGCGTCATTTTTAGTTTTAAACGGAAGTATATTTTACACACTTTTTGCGTTCAATGTATCTTCAAAATAACGAAGTACAAGCACCTTGACGCTCACAAATCCTGACGATATGCGCAGACAGAATCCATCCCCATACTTTCTTTGAATCAACAAACCGTCGGGACCTCTTCCTGAAGACGTGATGTGCGGAGGTCGCAGGTGAAGGAGGCGGCAGTTTCATTGTAAGCTTGGCTCAGTTCGCGTTCGCCTCCCACTTGGCAACCAAAATTCTCCTCACACATGCACCCGCACAACACCCCGCTGTCCTCAACACTGCGCAGCTTCACCTAATGACGGAAGCAAACTTTTGTTCGGGATACAAACAGTAGTGCAGCAGTGTTTGTAGAGATGCTGAAGTGTATTTTTCTGATGCATGGACTTCCATACGACTTTTTTCGGTTCCGCTTGCTTGCTTGCTGGAGAAGTTGTTCCCGCCATTCTGATTCTTTTTATACGCTACTTGCTGTCGATTTTGATTTAAACGCGATTTTTGTATAATTTCGAGTTTAAGCTGCGCAATTTAAACTAAAATGGGTTAAATTTAGCAAACTGGACAGTTCAGTGGCTTCGTCGTTCCGGTCGTACCGGCATTCGACCAGATCTTTGGATCAACAACGCCATCGGCAGTTTACCCGCTATGAGGAACCCTTTTCAGCTATCCCGCCTATGGTCAACCATGCCAAACAAGTCGCTATCAACCCTCGCGATCATGGTAACTCCAACCGTTGGCGCGACAGCAACGACCACTTGCTCAACAGTGTTCGTGGCGTCGGTGATGCCATCACTGGCTTGCCCAGCGTGAACCATCATGCCGCTCCCGCGCCACAGCACCAACCCGCGCCATTCCAGCACCGTAACTACGAGGATCATCATTCTCAACATGCCGCGACGCCGAACCATTACCAGAGCTCCCAGAGCATCGTTGACAGTATCGCTGCCAAGGCTCCATCTCCGCCGATCGTCCATCATCGCATGGTCGTCCGTGAGGAGATTCCGGCCCCACCGCGTCCGCCACCACCAGTCGAGATCAGCCCGCCGCCACGACCGCCGCCACCACCAGAGGTTGATGAAGAGGAGGAGACCCGTGCCTTCTGGGAACGTTACCCCTTGCCTCAGGCCTCATCTCAACCCATCTTGAGCGCTGCTCACAGCCTTCATGCCGAACTTCGCCAATGGTCATCTCAGGAGAACGAAATTGTTGCCGCCGCGAAACGCATGGCTATCTTGATGGCTCGCTTGTCTCAACTCGTTCGTGGTGAAGGTGGCACAAAGAAGGACCTCATCGACTGTGCCAAAGCTATTGCCGACTCCAGCGAAGAAGTCACCCGTCTTGCTGTTCAGCTTGCCCGTCAATGTACTGATGTCAAGATGCGCACTGTAAGTTTCACCGTTTTCAACGCGTTTACCGAAGCTACAAGTTTTAAATTGTGCTCCACGTTCAACGCATTTTTTGTTTGTTTATCTATTTGTTATCCCCTTTTTTCAGGCTTTGCTGCAAGTCGTCGAGCGCATTCCAACCATTGCTACTCAACTAAAAATTCTTTCCACTGTCAAAGCCACGATGCTGGGATCTCAAGGTTTGTTTTCCTTTCAAACGCTTTTCAAATTTTTATATTCAACCGGAATATCGATGCATGATTACATTAAAAAGTTAGAAATCATTATGCAAAGAAATTTAAACGGGATTAAAGCTAAATTTTGTTTTATTTTCAGTGGTTATTGGTCCCTACGGACAACCAATGGACGGTAATAAAATTTTTATTAGGGTGTAGTGATAGTGATTATGACCATTACTGATACATGTTAAAAAGTTTTGAGCTGACAACTGACACGTTTTAAACTAACACAGATAGATGTTTGACCTTTTTGTATTTGGTGTGCCAAAACGTGAACATGTATTATTCACGTTTTCTGTACTCATTAGTCAATTTTAAAAAAGTTCACCAAAGACTAGAAATTGATTTGCGTGTGAATCATCATAGTTTAAATTTATTAAAAAGTGTTTTGATTATTACAGTGTGTTTCCAACCAGTTTTGAGTGCAGTCAACACGCTATTCCGTGACTTTTTCATTAACCGTATCATCTTTAGGCACCGAGGAAGACGAAGAAGCCATGCAGCAACTCGTTCTCAACGCCCAAAATCTCATGCAATCCGTCAAAGACACCGTGCGTGCCGCCGAAGCCGCGTCGATCCGTATCCGAACCAACAGCGGTCTCCGTCTACGCTGGATCCGCAAGCCCATGTGGTCTAACTTCTAATTTCCTATGGCTTTTGCCGTTCATTCTACTCTTACGCTCTCTCCATTTTCTTCAATTTTTTATACAGTTTTGCAGCCATCAAAATAATACGTTTACCGCAAATAGCTTTTTACCTTAAGATTTGTAAAGTTTACAAAAGCGTTTCTCTCAGTGCGTTCACATTTCTAATTTTTCAACATTTTTCTTTTTTTCTAGTCCATTTTTGCGGTGTTGGACCTTCCAAACATACCGTCTTTGTCTTCCATACCTTTTTTTTGACAAAAGCCACAAAAATAAACATATTTTAAGAAGTATAAAAAATATGTGTGATAAGATTCACCGAAAAGTTGCCTTTGGTTCTGCCCCGATGTTTTCAAATGATCAGTACCCATAAACCTGGAAGAGCCCCTTATATTCTATTATCAAATGTCTGCTGCCGTTTGCTTTTAATGAATGTTTCAATTTCAATCTTTTAATAGTCTTTGTACATGGCTTTTTATTCAACATCGCAAATTTATTTTTGTTAACGACTATTTGTTGCTTTGTGGAATTGCAACTTCATAAAACAATGAAATGAATGAGTTAAACTTTTTATAAGTCACATTCAAAGGGCAAAGTGAAAGATGATAACAAATGGAAGAAGACCAAGGCATGGGAATGTACAAACCTTACGATTGACGTCAATAAATATGTTTCATAATAAATGAGTACATTGAATGGAGGGAAATCATATTCGAATGCCGTGGCATTTGATACCAACGTGTCGTCGTAATACAAGCGCCTTTGGGAACGGAACGTGTTTACTTGACTCTTCACATTCCAAAGGACAAGTTGATGGTCGTCTGTGGAACATGTTTTGACTACGCTTATCACTAATGGCCTTTAAAACCCAACACTTTGGGCGCGCTTATTAACCGATCAGTATCCAGATGCGTCCTTTGTTTTTTGCGTCAATGGCGTAACCGTTTCACACTCATTGCACTTCCCATATGGTTTTCGTTAACGCCATTCAGTGCTGCAAAGTGCCTTGGCAAGTCACACTTCCTCCAGTACCGCAATTGTTTGAATACGTGAAAAAACTGTTTGCTTTTCAAGCGGTTGCCAGAGACGTTCTCAACCAATTCTCCTAGGGTAAAAACCGAACCTAAAAAATGTCGGTGGCCTTGCTGATGGCCTCCTTAAGGTCAATTTTTAAAGGAACCTTTTTTGTCTTTACCCAAAAAACCATTCTGGCGGTGGCCCTGCCCTCGTCCGAGTCCCGCGGCATTATTGTCGTGCAGCGTGTGGTGCAATATATTCGTCATTTTTTCGTTTACATACCAATGTATATGTATGTATTTGTTAATGCCGTCATTGTTTCATTTTCTGCCTTTCCTGTCTGGTGTTTTACCGTTCGAGACATGTCAAACTCGTCTTCAATTACACGGCTTCACCCAGTTCAAGGGCCACAAGTCATATCTCATACTTCCGGTACAAACCCGAAAGCATAGAATACTACATTTTGCTCTGTTGCGTTTACAGTATGATAAAGCTTCACTTCTTTCACGCTCCTTTGAAGCCCATGAATTTATAGCAACATTCCTTGGGTCTATTTTGATGCAGAGAACCCCCAAAGTTTTTTTCTTGCATTTATCAATTCTAAAAAAATAACATACTTGTCTCCTATCTTATTTTATGTAGTTGTAGCCATTTGCGTAACCTGTATAATGTTGCTGACGTTAAAATACTACATCATTTACCGTGCAACAAAAGACTCGAGTCTAATAAAGTTAACTAGGCTATAAAAAATAACTTCTAAACGGTAGAAAGCATCAAGTTTCGGTTCTAATACAACATGGCCACTGTACAAAATAAGTGACAAACGTCAAAATGACTAAGAACGCATAAATCCCCGGGGTCAGAACGACCTCATAAACTAACAGCTCAACCCTCATTTACCTCTTTTTTGGATGTTGCGTTAGCTTTTTGAAATGACCATCGTTTATTGTTGTTGAACATGTTCCAATGAAAAGCAAAACATTGTGCTTACTGTATACCACCCTTTTTCTTTAAATTAATACATGCCTTCAAATTTTGATAAAGTAAACTACCCCGCAGTTGACCCTAGCATTTAATTTTAAGACGCCTCCAGAGCGGCGTTTTTGGAGGCGTAAAGCGAAAACGATAGGCTTCAGAGTTCGGTTCACACGAGTCAAACCAGTTACTTCTACCCAAAATATTTGCTCCAAATTTTGTTTATAAAGGCTTTTTTCGCTTGATAATTGAATTTGTGTTCTTACAATTGATTTGTAGTCCTGTGCAAAACGTTAATGGCGCGGTATAATCCTTGAATTATAACTTTGTAACACCATTGACACATTTCAGTTTCGGCAGTAATACCAAATTCAAATGCTGACATGCAATGCCACATATCCGTGGCGACCTTTAGGTCGTATCGTCGATCTATTTATCCTACCGACTTTGTGTATTGTTGGCCTTTTCCTCAACTTAGCATGTCTATTTGTGTTTTCAAGGAGGTAAGATTATGGTTTCTTAAATTTCACTTCCTCAGTTTACGTGTTTCGTTATTAGATTCCCTCTTTAGTCGACAGTACTTTTCTGTCATTTAGTTTTCAATTTAGTTATTTTCACAAACACGACATATCCGTGTTAATACTATTGTTTTCGTTTTTTGTTTGGTTATATTAAAAGTTAAAAAGACTTTTTGCGGATGTTAGCGTTGGCAGAGGAAATTAAAAAAAAGCAACAGAAAAAATTGTATTTCCGCATGGAAAAGTGTCCTTTAAAATATGTGCAAAGGTAGAAATACTATTTCAGAACAATAGGACATGCCGAAGGGGATATTGTAGCAGATACATGGACGTCAAAGCCGTTAAGTAGCGGCGAACAACGGTTTTCGGATGGTGTCATGTCGCCGAAAAGGAAACAAACCTTCCAACGGTATAACACATTTTGAGTGCTTTTGCAGTGTTACTTTTTCTTCTCTCCCCTTTTCGGATCAGTGAACAAGCTTATTTACAGTAGCTAATGTGTGCAACAACTTGTAATCATATAGCAAAAACCAAAGTACAAACCTTTTGCAGGAGAGCGCACCCACTTGTGCCAACCTTGATTGTACTCTCAGTGTGTGACAGCCTACAACTTATGTTTTCGTTGTTTGTTTTGTTTTTGCCGGCTCTACATGATCATATGGAAATGGACCCTTGGGGGGTCGTTGCGCAGGTCGCATATATTGCAACGGGTACACTTGCGGGGGGATTGCTAGCATCGAATTGTGCCTCAATTTGGACAATGTGCTACATCACAGTGCAACGACACAGGGCAATTGTGAAGCCCTTATCAACAGTTAATGATGCCAAAAGTTCAACAAAAAGAGTATTGCCGCTGGTCGGCATTGCCATAATGGCGGTGGTCTTCAACGCTCCTGTCTGGTTCCAATTTTCATGGTCTGTGTACCACGTTGACGGAAACCGATGGTTTTTGATCCACCAACCTTCAACATTGGCGTTAAGTGACGACTATAGGAAAGTGGTAGGTAATTGGAAAAACGAAAAAAAGCATAAATTGCATCAACTTCGATAAATGTCAAAGTAAAAAACAATCCCTTTCAGATGCACAAAATTCTGTACCCCTTTGCTGTTTACTTTGGCCCATTGATACTAATATCAGTCCTAAACATGCGAATTCTATCCTACATTGCCCTGAAACGCATTGAATCAATCGGTCATAAACGCAGAATGGCACGCGAAAGGCGCTCTGTTTGGCTGCTCCTATCCATTGTTATCCTTTTCTTCACCTGTCATACTGGTGAGTAATCACTCCCACACATTTTTATTACAATTACAATGTACAAACTGTCCTTTCAGGCGGACTAATTATCCGATTTGTGGACCAAAAGACCTATGAGCAATCCGCATGTTTCATCTTTGCAAAAGACTTTGTCAACGTGTTGTTTAACGTCAACTCTTTTGCAAACCCAATGCTTTACTTCTTTTTTACGAAACAATTCAGAGACCTAAGAGTAAGTCTTGCATATTGCAGTTATAGATTAATGGCACATGGTCGCATTTCAGACAAATTGGGGCTTTACTCGGAATAACTCGGCTTCAAAGCGCCTGATAAAGGGTGTGTCCAGTACCAAACCGACGCAGACATCACTTGGTAGTCAAGTATAACTTTAATTTTTGTAAATGTGAAGTTGTCGAAAAGTTAGAGTACGAATCTTAAATAAACTGGCCCCGGTCCTCAGGGAAACTGACTGTTAGATGCAATGTGTATTGTTTCTTTCTAATAGTGTCTGAAGTTCTAACTAAAGTCGTGACACCCCGGTCCAGCATACAAAAACCGAAATTGGAGAGAGGTAAAACTGATTGACCACCTATGCATCAGTGGTGTTAAGAAGGGAATGAAGTGTTCAACAAACTGGAACTAACCGAAACTGACGGTCCTCCGTAAAATTATATATATTCGTCTGAGAACAGTTTTGCCATGCATTCTAAGAGTGCCACCGATGATCAATATTAACGGAGGCAGCCCAAAGAATGCATTACACGACTGTTGACAACGTTAATATGACAGACAATCAAAGTTGCATATAAAACGAGCAAATTTAAACCTACCTCTGCTGCTTCGCCAGGACAAATCAAACTGACCCGACGAGAAAAACATGAATTACGCCATGCAAAGTGTACGTTTCGACCACTGGCAACATGCTAGCCGATATAAGCTACTTTGGAGAACGTTTTACAACCATTTTAACAGAGGTAATAGGATAAAACTGGCGGAAACGTGGAACAATCACCACATTTCGCAATGACGCTGCGTTCGCGACAGCGCGGTTCACCAGTACGTTGCTTTCGTTGCGAGACACACTTTTTCCACTTTTAGGTGGCAAGCAAAACTCTACACAATCATTATCTTACAAAAATAGAATCAGAAGTCATAGAATCGCAGTTTCTTTTTCATCAGATTTGTCAGTAATTTTGTTGTTATCAAAACTGATCAGACACATACTTATATAGATGGCTACAAACAGTTCAATTTGTAAAAACAGTTTCAAAGCACTCGGACTGCGGCAGCATTGTCCGCGGCTCTCGATGCACGGCAGTCTATACAGTGCATCGTTCTCAAATCGGATGCCATAAAGGTGCTCGGTGATTGATTAGAAGCAAGTTGTTGTCAATAGAATCAGCCTTGAAGGCATCAGTCGACTTCGAAGAGATAAACGCTACGTGTTTCCACGCGTGCGCGTTTCAATGGTCCTGACACATTTGTCTGCAAAATGGGTACACGCAATCAGAACTGCAAACTCTCCATAACCTCCTTATCAAGCTATCGCTCAACAGTACCGACTAATCAGTCTCCATTGTCGCCAGTTCATAATGGAGGGCTCTGGCTCTGGCTCTGGCTCTGGCCCTGGCCCTGGCTCTGGCTCTGGCTCTGTTTCGATTGAGATGGGCTATGACGAGTAAGTTTTGGAACTTAAACAGCTTTTAATTGTAAATACATCATTACATTGTTTTTCTTTCAGTATCTATGGCCCATATGATCCTATTTTCGCCATCGACGATTTTGACCGCGACGTCCATCAGAATCGTCTCTTGACCTCGATGATCGTGAATCCGGATCCGTCGAATGAGTACTACGCTGCCTTGTTGAGCAATCAGGAACGACTCAAAGATGAGAAGGCCCGTCTCGAGAAGATCAACAAAGACAAGGCTCGATTCGACAGCCAGCGGAACCTTTACGCCGCATGGATGGAAAAGAAGTGGCAGCACTTCCAAGTGTGTGATAAGCCGTTTAAGTTCCCTCAGCCGAAGGTCGATAAGGATGTTCTCGAGCACTTCGAGAAGCTGAAGCTTGAGGCAAAAGGAGCGGAGCCGCAAGTCAAATCGGAAGCGGTGTTGCGCTTTGAGGTTCGTTTAGTTTGGGAGCCTTTTGGGGTAGTTTTTATATATAAATCTAACCTCTATTGTTGATTTCAGGCGAATGTTGACGTTCCTCCACTCGAATTCAATCAAAAGGCTGCGTCACCGCGTTGGAATCCGGCGACATTCCGGAAGGAGATGGCTCGTCGCCGACGCCGTCATGACCACGAATTGGCTGCCCGCGAGGGTAAGCTCCTGGCTTCCGAAACCGACAGTTCGGTCCAGGGCGATGCCGATATGACGGATGACAGTATGAATGTTTGATTCCTAGGAACTTTGGCTTGTATTAGTTGTGTGTATTACTTCGCGTTAACTCGTGTCCAATACATTTGTTGCTTTCTAACTAACTGGGATCAGAGATATTTAGGAGTTTTTACCATTTGTGCTTACTAGCGTGGGAAACTCCGCCAAATTTGCATGCTTAGTTTGGTGATATTCTAGCGTGATAGTTTTGCACTTTCTTTCAATCAGTCAAACTTTCTCAAACGGCCGACCTCTGCGTGCTTCCTCCTCTTTGCACTTTCGACTGCTCGAAAACTGACAAAAATCATGGTGAGAACGGAAGAGGATCATCACGCGTATGTTGTACGACTGCGAGAAGTGCCATTGCTCTCCAAGGGCCAGATTGTCTGCGACAGGTTTCGCATTGAAGAAATGATCGGCTCCGGTGGCTACGGCCAGATTTACTTGGCTGACATGGTCATTGACAAGCAGGAGCTAAAGGTTGCTTTGAAGATCTCTCCCGAGGATGTCGAATCGCCGAGGATGTACCTGGAAGCAATAGTTTTGACTGAATTGCGAGGAGTCCAATGTGTGCCTCATCTGATCAGTTGTGGCGACTATGACGTCTTCAATTACATCGCGTTGGAACTTCTGGGCGAGAATCTGGGGCAGCTCCGTAAACGTGCACCGCATGGGCGTCTCTCCGTTGGCACGGTGTTGCGCATTGGGATTCAGGCCGTGAATGCCTTGAAAGTTGTGCACGAGAAAGGCTGGCTGCATCGGTATGTTTCCGTAAAATATATATAAATTAGCTTATTTTTGTCTTTCAGGGACGTGAAGGTACGTTTTGCGGGCGCTCCACCGATCTCCGACGTTTTTGCTTTGCTTTTAGCCGTCAAACTTCTGCATTGGACACGACGGGCTCGAGCGTCATAAGATCTTCATCGTCGACTTTGGCTTGGCCCGCCGATACAAGAATCCCGATGGCAGTCCCAGAAAGGTGCGACCACATGCCCCATTCCGTGGAACTACTCGCTTCATGTCGCCGAACATGCATCAACGCAAGGAACATGGCCCCGTCGACGATCTCTGGAGCCTCATGTACACCCTCACGGAGTTGGCCGAAGGTGGCCTCCCGTGGCGACTGTTGCGAGACTTTGAAGACATTGGCAATATGAAGCGTACTAAAAGAATGGAAGAAGTCTGGCGTCATTTGCCTCCCACCATGACCAGTTTCAAGCTCCATCTCACCAAGCTCACGTACAGCGACACTCCCCACTATGCTCATTTGAACAGCGTGCTCCAGGTCGGTTACCAACATCATCGATCGACTGTAAAGGTTACATTCTTTCAGAAAGGGCTTCCGAATGGTGTGCATGATTGGACTCCATATGATTGGGAACCCAAAACTGTCCCACAAACTGCGCCACCGATTAAGTAGAGCAACCCCCTTCTGATTCCGCCCACTAGCATCCAACCCTGAACTGATACCGATTCACGCTTTATCAATACCTCGAAACTAACAAATACGTGAAAATAAAAATATGTTTCATTTCAAATGATTCGAAGGCGTTAGTAACGAAAGTTGAATCACCAAACGCACAAAATATGTACAAAAAGCTTGATCGGAAGCTGCATTGCAGCCCTTTAGAAACCCGTCATGTTTGTCAAAACGTTACTAGTTTTGGTTTTGCTGTTATTGAATATAAACATTTTGAGTGTGGAAAGCATGAAGATGCCAGTAGGACAAACTGTGTTACCGCTTCAAGTTGTTAAAATATTTTTGTAGGCCCAATGCTTCGGCGATGACGACTGCGGTCCTTTTTTCGTATGTAACGGCAGAAAGTGTATTCGACGGCATGCCCATATCCTAGGTCGACTTTTCAGTTGTGAGAGAATCTGTGTTGAACCAAACTTCTGCAGAGGGGATCAATGCATCGTAGGTTTTCACTTTTGTTGAAACTGTTTATCTTTGTTATTTCAGAAATCAAGGGTGTAAGCCATTAACCTAACATATTATATGCTCCGATTATATTAAATAAAGTTGTGAGATCAGTTTCCATTACCGTACTTCATAGTTAGCATATTTTGAGTACTGTCAATGGATAAAAGTACAAAACAAGTACAACTTGAGCAAAACAAAATAATTGGCCACCAAGCATCACCGATACCTTTATTAAATCATGGCACTGATCTTTCGTCGATCCTAGCCTGGCAACGCAAAACTTATGTTTTGATTATTAACATCAAAATATCTGGTGTCGAAATCGTCGGCGATAATAGGATAATTTAATAAGCAATTGAGGGGGGAGGGGAAGCGAAGGTAAACTGCGGCCAGTCAGTCAACTTCAGTCAGTCAGGCACTCAGTCGTACAGTAACTACACCGTCGGAGTGAGGTGCTTCCTCTGGCGACATCTTGGTTGGGTTAAAACCAAACATCAAGTAAAGACGCTGAAGTTTTTAAATAGTGATTCGTTGCGGGATTTGAACGGGGG
>KB455460.1:2143021-2153356 GCA_000341325.1 Panagrellus redivivus | reverse complement strand
AGCGGCACACTAGTGCTGCTTCTGGGAATTGTCATCGGAGGGCACGGCAAACTTCCTCCTGCCGTACTCCGGTTCAACATGACTGGCGTGAACGAGAAATATTTCAATCCTAACCTTTACGTTGATAATGATGCCCTCCACTGTCCCTTGGGCCCCGATGAGTACGTCGTCTGTCCCGCCAAGCAAGCTGGCAAAGTTTGTGTCTGCTTCCATGAGACTAACATGACGGTAATCCTGACTTTCCTGATTGTAAAAGTAAAACAATGCTTCCAGGTGTACAACGGCCATCTTTGCCTCCATCGCCTAACCTCGTTTGAAAATGTTCATCGGTCAAAAGACCGCATCATCTACCTTCGGATCAAGCATCACAATATCATCTCTATCGAGAAAGAACTGCTTCCCGACCTTGCGAAACCGATGATTGAGCTGAATGTGACCGATGTAGGTTTGAATTGTCTATTTACTTCTCAAATAGTAAGTTTTACAGGCGGAGCGAAGCGTTGTCCACCTGCAATGTATGCCGAATCCTGATGAACTCGTCGTTGCCTACTCAGTTTCGTTGCATGATGTCAAACGCAAATTCGACGACGTTGCATGGCAAGAAGTCTTCGGCAATACGCTTAGCGAAGGGGGTAAACTTGAAGTCGTGGATGCTGGAATCTTTTTGCACTACTACGAATTTCGCCGTTTTATGAAGAGTGTGGTGGAGGCAGAAAACGCCTCGGCACAGCAGACGATGAAACCTTCCCATCTGGCGGCTGGCATCTTGTTTGTTGTCGGCCTTATCATCGCTGCCGGCTATGTCTTCACATGGATATACAATACCAACGGCGCCTTCACCTGCTGAAAGAACATGCCCGCTAATGCTGATACTTTGTAAGCCAAAATCACCAATCTTTTCTCTCCGCTGTTTCTCTAATTGTTTTGTGTATCTGTAATAATTTTTCTGTAATAATCTTTCGTGTCTAAATGCTTTGTAAATTAATAAAGTGGTGAAAGGCATCAACTAGCGTTACTTAAATTTCATTTCAAAACATCGTATATCATACAACTGTACACAATACCCTGACCGAAAGTAGCAGGTTTAACAAAAACGAAAAAACAACAAGCTATGCACAATGTTAACAAACGTACAAAATTAAAAAAGTAATCCAAAAACAAGCAAAGTCAAAAAATATTGCGTGTGGGGGTCTCGATTATGTTTAGGCGAAGGAAGGATCAATTCAGGGATTGATTCCACTGAATGTTTACAAAACTGTTGTCTAAACATTCAGATCGTTTTTACTTCCATCACCAGTACTGTCGTTACGGCCGATTGAATGGTCCTGGGAATGGGGGCGAGCTATTTCTTTTATGTGACGATGAATCTTGCGTTCCCGGTGCGTCGTCAGTCGCGGAGGCTTGCCGCCTTCAATTGCCGTTGGTGGAACATCGTCGCCTTCCATGGACATCGCCCGATGCATGCCTGAAAAGTTGCAGATGAATAGTTGCCCCCTTGTAACCCTGGGAAAACAGAATCTTTTTTCTGAATTGCACCCCTTGAAACGTCGAATGCACTTACGTCGATCATGATGCTTCCGACGTCGGTAATGTTTGTAACTTTGACGCCACTGTTCCGCGGCCGCTGCAGTCATTTTGGGTGCGGTTTCGCCCAACGTCTTCTCGCGCATGTTGCGACGGAAAGCATTAATGACGCGATACTGAAACAATGTAGTGATAAACGTGTTTGGTCAAACTGACAGGTCGTAAATAAGGTCAACAAAAAAGACTCACGTGAAGTCCAATCAACTCAAATGCACGCATCCACAAGTTCATACCCCGACTCGGTGCAGCCTGCATTTGCATGCTGCGGTCGTGATGCTCTTCAACACGTTCCATGCGCAGCTTCGACGGCGGGGCTTCACCGCGGCCAACACGGAAGGACTTCGGAAGCTTCTTGGCGGGGATAGTGGCGACAAATTGACCAAATGCCAGTTCGGACAAACCGAAGGCCAAGCAAACGAACCATTGAGCCGGTGTGAGAGGTGCCGTGGAGAACCAAGGGCCGCCGAATTGGACGATAAGGATTTGGCAGATGAAAGTGGAAATCCAAATACCGATGAACATGTGATTGGTCGACAGGTACTGTAAAGTTAGCATGTAGAAAAACCAATTACAGTAAGAAAACAAAACAAACCTTAAACACGTTGCGTTCTCCGTGAACTTTACGACAATTGATCTCATTAAACAGCGTCATCATGACAAATGTGTTAAAAACAATGGTAAAGTGCACACTTGGGGGCGAAAACAACGGTGCATTCAAACCGCTGGGAATGCCGAAGAGTTCAGGGCCGCGGAAAAGGAAAACAAGAAGCACACCCAATTGATACAGAGCGTGCATCGCGATATTCTTGAACATGGTTCGGGATATCAACGACTTCTTGCGACCGTACGGTTTCCGCTCCAGAAGTTCATCAGTAGGTGTTTCGGTAGCCAGCGCCAAGGAAGCCAGAGTGTCCATGATCAAGTTAATCCAAAGCATGTGAACGGCCTTCAACGGGGAATCGGAAACGGTACACGCGCCAATGAAAGCCGTGAACACAGCGACGACGTTGACGGTAAGCTGGAACTGCAGGAACTTGCTGATAGAATCATAGACATTGCGGCCCCACATGACGGCACGCACAATCGAAGTGAAGTTGTCATCGGTCAATATGATATCAGAAGCTTCCTTAGCGACATCAGTACCGGCGACACCCATGGCAAAGCCGACATCAGCCTTCTTGAGAGCAGGACCATCGTTCGTACCATCACCGGTGACGGCAACAATTTCACGTTGAAGTGAATTCTTGGAGTCGATGATGCCCTTGACGAGAGTGTACTTATCGATAGGCTGGGCACGGGCGAGGACGCGAAGACGAGGCCAAACGGCGTCAAGCTTTTCCTGGCTGACTTGACCTTTTTCGTCACGGATTCTGAAAGGTTGCCTTGAAAGACTGGTAATGCAAAAAAGATAACTAACCGTTCGTTGAATTGCTTCCCTTCCAAAACAAGGAAATCATCCCCAGGCTTCAAAATACCACACTGGATGGCGATGGCGCGAGCGGTATTGATGTTGTCACCCGTAACCATGCGGACAGTGATACCGGCCCTGGTACAACGACGAATAGCTTCAGGCACTTCAGGGCGGACAGGATCTTGAATACCGCAAATGGCAATGCCGACGAAACGTGAAGCAACTTGTTCTTCATCGTCCCAATCGATAGCCTTATCGGAATCAATACCGATTTCAGTTTCTTCGGCAGGGCGGACATTCGAGTAGACGTAGTCTTTGTAGGCGACGCAGATGGTACGAAGACCGTTTTCAGCCATTTCCTTGATGACGTTATGCATGATTCCCTCACACTTCTCAGCAGTGAAGGCTTCAATGACACCATTCTGACCGACGAAGTAAGCACATTTGGAGAGAAGGATTTCAGAGGCACCTTTGGCGAAGACTCGGTAACCGACTTTGACGCCGTTTTCGACCAACTCAATGACGGACATCATAGATTTACGGGACGAGTTGAACGTGTAAACCTTGACCATGCCTTCTTCCGGGTGGCTTTTGCGAATAGCATCGTAGTCGCCCCCGATTTGTGTGACGAAACCGAGAAGACCGCATTCTGTCTTGTTTCCGACTTGTTGAGCGCGTTCACCGGCCTTTGTTGGGGGCACAACCATCGAATTGTAAGCCGAGTTGACCGACAATGCTTCCGATAGAATGTTTCGTGTGAAAACAGGCAAACTTGTAGCCGTCGGTTGCGATTGCATATCATTGTGGTATTGGCCATCGACATAGCTTTGGACAACAGTCATTTGGTTCGTTGTGAGTGTACCGGTTTTGTCAGAACAAATTGTTGTCGCATTACCCATGGTTTCACAGGCATCCATGTGACGCACGAGGTTGTTATCCTTCATCATCTGAAAAAAACGACGAATGTCAATGGATGCATTTCATCATCTTTGTGGTCACATACCTTCTTAACGGAGTATGTCAACGACAACGCAATTGCCAATGGCAAGCCTTCGGGAATCGAGATAACGAGGATGGTAACCGCAATTATGAAGAACTTGACGCCACTGTGAAGATCGGCAAAAGTGAAAGGCTGCTTTTCGATGGCATAACGTTGAATGGAGTAGCGAGCGACAAGAACGATCAGCGCTATTACGGCAATTGTGGTACCACAATAGATGATCTGCAGGGCCAGTTGGGAAAGTTTCGTTTGTAAAACGGATTTCGAAGTGATATCGCCATCTTCCGAAGAAGAACGAGAAGAACCACTTCCAGTCGAATCGGTGTCCGACGATGAAGACGCTAAAAATAGAGCCATAAATCAGATCCCGAAAAAACAACTAAACAACAGTCATCGAGAAATGAAGAAAAAACGTACAACTTGACGAGCTCGAAGAACCATCACTACCCTTGCCACCTGTGAGCAACATCATGATAATACCAGTTTGGGAATTAACACCCACGGCCGTAATGACCATCTTGCCGCTGCCTTCCATGGCATAAGTGCCAGACAAGATGACCGGATCGGATTCAACAGTCTTTCGCACATGATCAGATTCACCAGTGAGAGAGCTTTCATCAATTTTCAAATCGTTAGCTTGGATGAGGATGCCGTCGGCCGGGATAAGGTCGCCATACTTGACACGGACAATGTCGCCGACAACCAGATCAGCTACAGGCACATCAAACGTGTCCCCGTCTCGAATAACAGAAAATTGATGACCCGTTTCAATTTTGTTGCGCAAATCTGGAGGATACAAACATTAAAACATGCACGTGAACAGTAAAAACAGTGAAAGTAGATACATCAAAGACCGGAAAAAAACTTACTTTGGAACTGGCGCTCCTTTGAGTAGTCATTTACAGCTGTCACAAGGACAACGACGATGACAGACAACAAGATGGCAGCGCCCTCAATCCACGCAGTCCCGTGATCTTCATGGCGTTGTTCGTGAGGATTAGTTGAGTTTACTAAAATATACCCTTGTGGATTCGGTTTCGTGCATAATGAGCTGATTAAACTTACAAAACTCGGTCGAATTCAGCAAAATATGAGCAGCGGCATCACCTTCATGGTGATCCTTGTCAGCGAAAAGTGAGCTTACTGACGGAATGACGTCAGTAACTTCCTGGTCGGGTTCGTAGAATGATAGCGCCAGGGAAACAAAGCCGGATAGGATAAGGATGAGGAGAGTTGGGTCCTAAAGTTCAAAAGAGTGAAACATCAATAACACCTCGGAAGGAAAGAAACGGTACCTTGCTTGCATCCAAAACGAGTCGCCAGAAGGGTTTTGAAGCCCCTTTCGGTATGACATTGGCGCCGTACTTTTGACGGCGACGTTGGAGAACCTTGGGGTCGTTCGGTAAGCCACGGATAGGGTTTACATCGAGCTTTTCACACAATCCTTCGAAACCGTTGTACTCATTATCCAGCTGGAAATGCGTTAATAGCGAAAAACATCGATTTTACAGTAGACAAACCTGAACAATGGCCTCAGCACCACGAGTTTCCATCAACTTTTTGAGTTCATCCAAAGTCGCACTCGAAGCGTCACCGGCTTCTTGGCCGGTGGAACCATGTTTAGCGTCGCCATCAGTCGCCTTCTGAAAGGAAAACCCAACCATCGACAACTAACAGAGTTCGGTTTATTTGGTTTCGGAAGTTGATACAACCCAAAAGTAATGACAACCCGAGCACCACCCCCTGAAGGGTGCAAAGCATGCGCAGGTATTGTGTACGCAAGGTCAGGCAATCAGTGAGTTGGTAAATGATCGCAAAAATAATGATCGAATTAAAAATTTTGCCTTTTGATATGCGTACTCGGGTTATACATGGTTCAATATCCGAAACCATAAAACAACTTTATGCCGAAAAAAGACTCACCAACTCATCACCGTGCAACGGAATCTCCGACAATATGTGGGCTTTCTGCGGCTTGGAACCACATATACCACCAGTACCAGAGTCATCCTCATCGATGACAAGTTCGAAGCCTGCTCCTCCGACGGATGAGCGGCGTCCAGCAGTGCTGTCGCCACACACGGTCGACTGGTCGGTTACATTTTGGCTGTTTCTCATTCCACGAAAGCTCGAAAAGTTAGACGAGGAGGACCTCAGCTTGGGAGTAGGAAGCAAATTCGAATCAAACGTTAACGGCACTGATGTGCAGTTAGTTCAAACGCTGCAAGATAGGTCAACTGTACTACAAGCAATTAAAGTTGAATCGGGCAAGTTTACACGCAAAATCATTGATAACGAAAGTGTCAAATCAGTTCGATCGGGAAAGGCGTAAAGTTCAACGTTTAGAAAAGCGCGGGCAGTTTATATTCATGGATGGAGAGGGGGTTGTCCACGAACGTGGCTACTGATAGAAAAGACTGAAAACGGCCTGAACGCAAATCGTTTTTATCTCGTGAACCAAAGAGGTGGAGAACATGGGCTTTGACAACACTACCGAACTCGATTCCTTATGCAAGCATAAAAAACGTCCCTGTTACATGGCACTAAGCGGTTCACATGTAAATGCAGCATAATGCAATAGTTTCGACAGACGTAATGCTGTTTCCGGTGCTGATCATATGCCGATACTGTATGGATCCCACACTTTTTTTTGACTGTCCGCCGAACCAGGCCGTCGTGAAACGCTTTTTCGTTTGGTCGATTGATGCTCTTATAAATTTTTTACCATTCCATGAAGGGAGTGAAATGCGCTTTGACACATGCGCATATGGATTCTAATTTTATCACTACCGCAGGGTGGTTTCAATCGTGAAAAAAAAGGTATAAACAGTTGGAGGACGACCGGCGACCAGAACGAGTTGGGCGAAAAGTTAATGAAGACAGGGCGACTTGGATGACACACACCCCCGCAAAAAATGGGCGAAAAAATGATTAATTTTCAATCGTAACATGATCGGAGCTCAAGAAAACATGGCAACGTAAACTGATCAAGAAATGGTGCGGATTGTGGGACGATTATCTCGTTAAGAGTAACGGGAAAGTGACGAAAGTTGCGATTTGAACGGGCGAGGATGAGGAAATAGAAAAACAATAAGGACGCTGCTAAAAATGCCCGCGCGAACCGACACATCGTAATTGAGCAGAGAAGAGCTAACACAGTGATGTGCGTCGATGTATCCAACTGTTATTGAAATCGTTGCCAAAATGATAAACAATAAGATCGATCGGAGGGAGCCACGGGCCGGCAGGGTGTGTCGCGCCGTCGCGCAGAGGGTATCCTTGTTTTGGCAGCATGAGTCAACCGACAGACGAATGTTCTTTGAGCTTTTTCGTCGATCAAAAAGTTGGGTTGATCGCGGTTATGAAATCGGATCGGACCGTTGCGATCGCGATCGTAAAGCTAATTGGAGACAAACGCAACGTTATGTAAGCATGCTGGTCATGGCAGAGACATGGTCAGACGGAGTGGCCGGCTAGAAGTTTATTTTGAAATGTCGAATTTGCTCTCCCTCTCGAAAATGGCTGCCTGTGGCCGCCGCCCACCCAGCTCCCTGCGGTCAAATGCCTTTGGCGTGAGCTGTAAGCCTGAGACTGGGCTAGCTCATCAGCTCGAGCGGTGTTTGAGAAAGTCAAAGCATTTCATTTTCCATTCAAAACGAGAAAATGAAAATCATGTGCAAATCAAAGGAAACCAAAGTTTAATTCTATAGGATAACACAATTTACTACCGGAACATAAAAAACTGCACGCCATTCAAGACGATAGAAACATCTGGTCACGATGACCATGTTAATAGTTGAAAGAGCGTTCGAACACGACTTTATCTCTCCCCATCGACGCCCTCGCACTGATATGGAGAAAGGAAGCAAAAAAAAGTAACCACAAATATGTCTGCCGCTGACATCGATAGATAATATTCATTTGCGATCTCATATCCTCGCCGAAGGCGGCAGGAGCGATGCGACTGGTGATGCACATCGACCGTTCTAAAAGCGGATATGGCGAAAGACAACGGACTGACTGATCAGCCGCGCAACATGTGAATGAAGCAAGATCGGTCGGCACTTTCAAACTGCGCAAGCCTGTTCTGTCATGAACTTGGACTTGGTTGGTCGATCGCCATCAAAGTGCAAGCACGCCATAGGTGTCTTTGCGGCCATGTTGATGTGTCATGGACTAATTATTGGCGACGGGCCAGCGAAAGTTGTACTTTTTGGGGGACCAATTAATTGGTCGTTAATGTTCATCATCTTAACACTAATTGTTAGTTATCAAGTACTCTGACATCAATCTTCAACTGCATTTAACCCTTTCGAAGGTATAAAAACCCACCAAGCATGCCACAAACGCCCAAAAAGGGCTCAAATTTCCGGAACAAAGACTTCTCCAATTCCCGCGCCATGAAAGGCGGAGCTCATAATGCTATTTCTCACCTTCGGTTTTCATTTTCGCACTAAATTTAATGTTTTCTGTTTAACGCTACACTGAGTTTTGCTTATTTTTGCCAACTATGAACTCCAGCGTCTCAGACGACACCTTCGACCTTCACCAGCAAATCGATGAAAAGATTCGGCATCTCGGTTGGATGCTTCTCCTTCTTTGGACTACTGTAGTGTGCTACATTACTCGTGAATACTGGATTCCAGGCCTATTTGCCCCTGATGTTCGAAGCACCAATCCAGTTATTGCTAAACTTCGGAAATGGCGTGATAAATCGATTGAACGTCAAAATGAACAGCGTAATTTTCATCATAATTTGGAAAGAAAGCGTCAGGCGGTAGCCAAATACAGGTTAATTTATGCGCATAACATACAAAAGTACAATGCGCATGACAAAGAAGATTTACCGTCTTTGTTTTGACTTTTCTTAATCAAGATAGTGTACTTTATCAGGGCTTTGGTATATTCATAAAGTGAGTAACACTGAGTTTATTACCTGATTACCTAAACAAACAACAATAACAACATAAATTTCATTGGATACACCCATTAAAAGTGCCTAGATTTGCTCCTATGGTACATAAACTAAATCTATGCCTAAATGGGCTAGTCAAACGTAATTCGTGGTCGCACTTTGATGTCGACAGGCGATGGCACTGACGACAACGACCCCGGAAGAAGCTTGTTAGTGACGGAATTGTCAGGGGCCAACGTGTGAAGATTCTTGAACTCGTTGGGGTTACGGCCTTGGTTGCTGATCACCATTAGAACCATGATCAATGGCAGGTAAAGCAGACTAAATCTGAACAGTGTTCGAGAGGTTTTGGCGTCTGGATTGCGGTAGAACTTGTAGGACAGGTAGAGCATGACAGCATTGAGTGGCAGTGAATCAACAGCGAATCCCCAAGTAGTGAGATGGCTTATCGGAGCGGCAATGGAACAGAGACCGATCAGAGCGAGGGCATGTCTGCAATCTATGGCATTTAAACGGAAAATAGGTGTTGAAAAGTTTACCTGATGGTGGTCCGTCGGCACAGATCCTCATCAGTGACACACATGACACGGTAGCCGGCTCTGCTGTAATCACCTCGCAGATTCCAGCTCAATCCATTGAAATGTGGAAACTGCCATGAATACAAAATGGTACCCAATACAAGAACGGCGGGATCAATGACCCCCGTAACGGCAGTGTAGCCCATTAAGGGTGGAATGGCACCGACAACAGCACCGGCCCAAGTGCAGCCAATGTGATACCGCTTGAGGGGTGTGTAGACGCCAGCATAGATGCCAAGATTGAGGATACCAAGAATGCCAGTGATGGGATTGCAGCCTAAATATTACAATTGTTTTATATCCACGCAAAAAGTCAGTTCAAAATAACGAACCTATCCAAAGGATGCTCAAACCGCTGGCGGCAGTGGCCCCGGCAAAGGTTAAGGCATGCAACGGGGAAAATCTGTGAATCACAAGCACTCGGGACTGTGTACGCTTCATCTGGGCATCATACGGGGCTTCGAGTAAATGGTTGCATGCATTCGCTGAGGCAGAAAGAAGGGTTGTACCAATGGCACAGGCAGCAAAAGTCGAAGCGTCGAATGCAGCGGGCGCCATCATAAAGCCGCCGACGGCTGTCGAGGTAATGAGCAGTGTGAGCCGGTGTTTCGACAACTAAAAAACTCAAAAATTATGTATAGAAAAGAGAAAAATATAAAAAAAACCAAACCTGAAGGTAAGCCTCGAGCAAATTTTTAGGATCCATCTTATTCCAGTCGTCGGCCATGGTTTTCCTGAAGACGAGGTTGACCTTCGGCACTTTGTTAACAGTTGAAATGATCTGGACATTTCTGGGCTTTGGCGGGTCTGAAACAGATGGATCGGGAGCAGCCGCCGCGACTGATGA
>KB455460.1:2132756-2142856 GCA_000341325.1 Panagrellus redivivus | reverse complement strand
AAACATTACAAATTTATATATATTTTTATATAAAAATCGAAGAAAACACTTACCGCCCATCGTAACTGTCCCCAAGTTTTGAAGCCTATAGCCGCCCGTAATGCCATTGAGCTAAAAAAGTGAAAGTTAAAGTAATCGCAGTAATAACGGGAAAAACGAATTGGATGGGTTAGCTATCGCGCTCGAAAAGCAAAGAAAAAGCCGCCATAAAATAAACTGCCACCAGCCGAGACTGACAGGACTACATTATCTCGCTGTTCCTTCGGGGCTTGAATGGGTTGGTAATGCCAAAAATCGAGATGGAAAAGGGCGAAAAGTGGATTTCGGCGGAAAAGGTCAATGAGGAACGAGACAGGTAAAAGTGCATCGCCGCTGGCTGCGACGCCTCAACAAAATGAAACACACACATGTCCTAGCGCGAAAAAAACGGGTCCACGAATGTGCAAACTTTCCAGCGAGGCAGTCGTCTTCCGGATACTTGTTATTGACCGGCACGTTTGCCTCGACACGTGTGATTAGCTTGTGCTTGCTTAGAAGTCCCACTTCCACGTGTCCAACATGTCCAAGTCTTATTCTGTTCAAGATTTGTACGGTTGAACAAGTGTCGCTCTTACGTGTTCCAACTGAAGTAAATCCATTTTCGGACAGTCGTGTCCGGCCACTCACTGTTTATATATATGTCCCGTTTCAGATCGTACTAACATTCTCGGGTTCAATCATACGTGGCAGCAGATGTGAACAGGCGTTTGCTAGAGGGAAAGGTGAGTGCGTACCGGTGGCTGCATAAATCATAAATCAGAGCAGCGCGTCGAAATCCCTACACTTAATGGTCACATTAATGTCAGTCCTCACTTTTTAGACGAACACTGAAATGTGGCAAGGGCATCTGAAAAAGTTCTGGGAACGACTAACGTGTTGTCCGTGGATCGTATATGTTATCGCCGTTATCCTTCTCGCATATTTCTTCCGAGGCCCCCTTCGGCTGGTTGAGTCTGTCGAAAGCTGTAAGTTTTGATTGCTGGCGGCAGCATTAATCGCGTATGGGGGGAGGTTACTAATTGCTATAGCTTTCGCAGTGTCCGGATACTTCAACAATCTAACGCCCAAATTCTACGTCGCACTCACTGGCACATCGAGCTTAGTATCGGGAATCATACTAATCTTCGAATGGTGGTACTTTAAAAAGTAAGTTCACTTCTTTCTGTGCCACAGGGGAAAAGGACTGGAGAGAGGGTGCCCACTCACTATCCGTAGCACACGCTTCAAAATGACAAACCACCTGCGCATGGTTCTTTAAATCTTCTATGTTGGTAGTAGGTGTCGGTACTAATGTTGGCATACGCACGTGCACGTAAACCCATTACGGCAGCTTGGTTCATATACGCAACATCCCGCAGGAGGAGCTTACCTTCAAATGCTGTACGTATTTCGAGCGTGCTGTTACCCCACATTTAATGACTCAAGTCGCTTATTATTAACTTGTTCGCCGCCGGCTGTGTCTCGTTATACTTGATATCATTCGTATAGGCTGCGGTCGCGGGCAAGTTCTAATCTGCGGAAAAATGCTACGTTTGGCGTTTGACGTTTTTGGGTTTTAAATAGATTTTATATACACCTGCCAGCGTGTACCCACTTTGCATAATCTTATGGGTTTTTCATGGACTATAATCAATTCTATTTCCTTATTTTTAATTGTTCGTTGACCGTTTCCTGTATTTTGCCTCCGAGAGTGTTTGTGCGGGGTTTTCGAAGTTGGGCATTACTTTACACCTCCGACTCACTCCCTTCCATTAGCGTATGACTTTCTCTGAAGCATATGCGCAAGTCGCGCCATTTAAAGTACTTTGCACATAACAGATACACTTTCCTAGTAATTGCATTGATTACGAGCTGTTATTTAGTCCCATGGATAACAATCATAAAAAGGTGTATCTCGGCGAATACCAACTCTTGCCTGAGAATCGAGAGGAGCGCATTTGCGAAAAACGGTAGGTTTATCCCGTCTGCGTGGTTGATTTGGCTAATTTGGTGCACAGAATTGTGATTGCTTTTGGTTTTTCTAAACTTTTAACCCGGAATTCTTGAAATAGATTAATTTTTGTATTATTTTGTCTACGCATGAAAACTTGCTATATGGCATTCGTGCTGGATGAAGTTCATTCGCACTACACAGCTGCACTTAATTAACACCTTTTGCACCCTATAGAGTCGTTATTAGCTAGGGGGCATTGTCCTTTCGTTTGGGAAGATTAAAAACTTACTTTTTTCAGTAACAATGCTGAAAATGGCAGCGAAGATGGCAGTGATGTCGATGATGTTGCCGAATCAAGTCGGTCAATACCAGGTGATACCGCTAACTTCTAAAAACAAGAAATAATTGGTGTCTTTTTTAAGAGTGCAAAGTCTGGCGTAATCCGACTGCCCTTTTCCGTGGCGCCGAATACCAACGGTTTGCTCAGCTGACCAAACGGGAGCCACTCACCTTCTATGATCTCAACCTCTCTGCTCAGGATCATCAGAGTTTCTTTACGTGTGAAAGTGATGCGGGTCGTGAGGACTATGAAGTCATGTCGCTTGCTTGGAGGGAGCGTGACAGTGCATCTCGGATAGCCGCAGCCCACAAGGCCTTGGAGATTAATCCCGATTGTGCACCGGCATTGATTTTGTTGGCTGAAGAGAAATGTAATACCATCGTGGAGATTGAGGCTACATTGAGGTTTGTGAATGGCATCAAAAGTGTAATATTTGAAACCCCCTTTTTTTAGAAAAGCCCATAAAATCGCTGAAAGCACTTACCGAGGCCTTCAAAGCACGGGCTTTTACGACTCTGAGCCGAGCCAAAAGGGGCGAGATGTGAACATCCTTGTTTTCATTCGCCGGAGGCTAGCTATGTGTGCCCGACGGCAAAACAAGCTGCGTGAAGCGGTCAAAATGATGCGGGATCTTATCAAAGAGTTTCCACAGCTCAACGTGATGAACATACATGAAAACTTGATCGAATGCCTGCTTGAACAGCAGTGCTATGCTGATGCCCAAGCCGTGTTAGCGCGATATGACGGTGCGTCTTTACGGTTTTTGTTTAGTGTTTTGCATTTTTTCCAGACATTTCAGACATCAGCCTGCCCAAGTCCGCAACCATCTGCTTTACGTCGGCGTTGTTGAAGGCTAGGATGGTTGCCGATCGATTCCAGCCTGAACAGCTCGGAAAACGTGCGTTGTCGTCAGCCGAGCAAAATGCAATCGAAGCAATACATCGAGCCGTCGAATTCAATCCGCATGTCCCGAAGTACTTGCTTGAAATGAAGCCGTTGATCATGCCACCCGAGCACATCCTGAAGCGGGGAGATTCTGAAGCAATAGCGTATGCCTTCTGGCATCTGCAACATTGGAAGCGGGTCGACGGAGCATTACAATTGCTCCACCACACCTGGGAAGGCAGTAAGTTTCTGCCACTCAATGCGTGAAATTACCGTATTCAGTTTCAGCGTTCCGAATGATACCGTCGCCCCTTGAAAAGGGCCATCTCTTCTACCCATATCCGCCGTGTACCGAGACTGCTGATCGCGAGTTGCTTCCAAGCTGGCACACGCTGTCAGTCTACCCGAGACGCGACTTCCCCTTTGCGACGACCCTGCTCACGCTTGCCTGTATTGCCATAATCATTACCTCAGTTTTGTACAGTCAATATCCCAACCAAACGATTGAAGTCTTGGAAACTATCCTGAATAGTTTGTTGACAACAGCTGAACGCTTCATTGAATGGGCTTTCTCATTGATCCCACGTACCGGGCTCAGTATTTTCACTACACCTTCACTGGTCAACATAAACCCGTTAGTAACCTAATGTTTAATTTATTCACTAGTCATTGTTTTAACTGTTTTATCACTTGAATCCTATCATTCTTTCTCTGTTCTAAACACAAATAATTGTTTCCAATCTACTGGCATTAATTCGATCTCGTTTCTTTCACAAACACGCTCCTCACTCCAAACCGGGCATTTGTACGTTTCAAGTTTATACTGACATATTACTAGCTTGTTACTCTTGCCACAGTTATAAAGTGTTTTATGAGACTGGGAGTACGAGCCTGTTGTCCTGTTCAACTGTTTGTTCAGTGTCCATACCTATCACATGTGAAAACAGTTCTCTTTTTTTAATACTTGTTTTTCCAGGACTGGTAGTCCTTTATCGCTGTGTTTATGGCGAGTGCTTCAGGTGGGTATCGACCTACTGTCATCGATGTCCTTCTCAACGACCTACGAACGTTGTCGACAGAGTCTCGTCGTAGGAATGAAGCTGTGAAAGATGTGTGTTTTTTCCCTTTTCAAGTTTTCTGTTTAGAACTCGTTTCAATTTAGGCCGCTGAGGGCGCAATCGTCAAAGTCCGCAACATTTCGACCACTTCCGATCCCAACGAACTCCAGAAGAACCTTCAAACTGCGTGTACCGAAATTTTACATCCTTTCATTTTGGGATGTTCGACCAAAGTCCCCAAAATTGTTCAAATCTCGCTCCACAGTATCCATCGCGCCTTGCAGTACAACATTGTTACCGAAAATGTTATCCCAATCTTGGTTCGCGAGCTTGACAGTCTGACAAGTGCTGAATGTGAAGAACTCCGGGTTCTACAGACGATCACCCTCTTCGTTAGCCACGATACTCTTGTCACCGGAACACCACTGGCGCAATGCATCGTTCTCGCGATCAAGCTCAACTTTTCGAAGAACCCATCTGTGATAAATGCGGCTTCGGCAGCGGTTCGGCAACTTTTCAGTTGTGTGTTTGAACGGGTTGTCCAAGAAGATGGAATGTACGGCTTGCCTCAGCTTAAGTTTCCCTTGTCGCCGGAGTTGGACTATACTGAGAGACGTCACAGTCCGACATTCAATTGCCGATCTGGGATGAATACGTGTGCTTCGGATGGTTACCTGCTTCTGAAGGACTTGGTTAGTCTAATTCGGAAGGAAAATACCAATTGGCTCGAAGGAGTGAAACGCTTTACGATGACCCTGGCTCTGGAGCTTTTGGAATCGGTTTTACGGAACTATCCCTCGATTTTCTTCAAACATGTTCAGTATGCGGTTGTTTTGCGGGACATAGTTTGTCCTCAAATGCTGTTTATTTTGACTGGTACTCATGTAAGTTTTCACCTTTACAAGATATAGGCACATTATAGTTGTTGCTTTTCAGGCTGACCGTTTGGAGCGCTTGGAGAAACCGCCCTTCCCCGTGCTCATGCGATGCCTTCGTATTTCGTTAATGATGATCAAAAACTACTTCGAAATCATTGGCAACAGCTGCATCACGTTCGTTCAATTCATCATCCATCTTCTTTCTTCGAAGCATGCAGAGTGGCAGCCAGTCGCGGCTCTCGAAGTTATCCACAAGATTATCGGTCTTCCCGAACTCCTGAGCTGGATGATTCGCACCTTTCATCTGACTGATGAGACACCCAAACTCGTCGAACTTCTCATCACAAGTGTTGCTTCCTTCACGAAAAAGACGATCCGTCGAGCCTGCGACAATGATCCAATCGACCCTCCCGACCAGAACCAACCCGGATTCCTTTGTGGCGATACTTTCTTGCCGATTCACGAAAATGTGTCCGCCAAGCGATGGATTCTGCTTGATTGGTTGGAAAAACACGAAGCCGGGCCTATCCCCGTCGGGTATGCCATCTCATTGGCCTATGCCGTCCTCACAGACATTACTCACAGTGTCTATGCCGTCGTGGAAGAGCTGAGTTCTCCGTCAAAACGCATCGAGATGCTTGACAAAGTTGAAGAGCATACGAAAGTGTCGAATGAGCTTTTCCGAAGTGTGTCCGCGGGTTTGCTGGATGGATTGGCACGGTTGTTGGTAGTCAGGTTTGTTTTACAGCAACTTATGCCTTCATTAAGGTACTTTCGTTTCAGTGTCGAAGACTCAACAACAGAATCTCTCCTGAACTGTCTTTCAACATTGCTGATGATGTCGTGCAAAACGGGTAACTCCAAAGCGCGAGAAGCCGTTACAAAGTGCCTTTGCTTCTTTGCTTTGCCAAACTACTATTTCGATCGTTTCGTTGTATCTGCTGCATCTGCTCCTGCCGTTAACGGCAATGTGTCGCCGTCACCGCCTATGTTTGATTTGAACGATTTTGATTGCCCCAAGGTTACGCAAGTTGTTGCTGTTGGCACTATTTGTCCGACGCCTCAGGTACCCATGACTGCTACGGAGTCGTTTTCCGTAACGGCGAAGAACATGGATGCCGCTCGGACGCTGATTACTGCTGTGGATGTTAGCGGTGGAAGCTTGAACGATACGTGGGACATGGTCTGGACGACTTTGCAACATTTTACCTGGCTTCTTGGAATGAAACCCTTGCCGAATGGAGGCTTTCGAACGGGTGGTGAAGCAACTGGCGGAGATTCGGTCGGTGCAGGGACTGTGGCTAATACGGCACCCACCACTACAGTATTGACTACAGCAGTTAGTTCGGAGTTGCCGGAATTGGTAAGTATGCCCATTAAAATGGCATTTTGTATAATGGATGATTGATTTCAGAACACTTTGATGAACAAAGTTGTGGCCCATTCCTACACATACGATGAAGTCGGCCTCCACCATGTGATTGCGTCACTTTGCCGTCTTTCCACAGAGCAAATGTATGTTGCCCAACGAAGTGCTCGCGAGCCTTCCTTCTTTGCCGTCTCGAAGTTGCTTCAAATTGCTACAACCAACGTGTTCCGACTCCGAGTTTACTGGCGCCCCATCACAGCTCACTTGGTCGAAGTTTGCGGACACCCTCATACGAAGCTTCGGGAATGGGGATCGATCGCGTTGACACAACTGATCTCCCTTGCGATGAACCAACATGTCGAGAAGTTGGGCAACTCAAAGGAAAAGATGGGTGACCACATCAGTCCTGAAGAGAATGTTGTAAGTTTTTTTAACAACTTGTGGTAGGATATGACTAAAAGTATCTATTTTTAGAAGACCCAAGTCCTCATCATGACGCCGTTGTCGCAGGTAAACGAAATTCCATACGCTGACGTCAAACAACGACAATTGGAATGTGTTGTGAATCTGCTTCAAACTGCGAGTATCAATCTTGTCGATGAGAGTTGGTCTATCTTGATCAGTGCGATATCTCATGCTGCTACCAATACAGCGTATGTTTTTCCTTGTTCGCGGTTTACACATACTTATTTGCAACTACAGGTCCAATCACGCAATTCTTCAAAGCGGACATGCTGCGATTAGCCAAATTGGCAAGGAATTCATGGAACTGCTGTCCATCCAGTGCCTTGTTGTGCTTCTCGAAACAGTGTGCCTATTCGGACAACAAACTCTATCCATCAACATATCCTTGTCTGCGGTTTCACTGTTATGGAACATATCAGATCAACTTCGAATTCGCAGTTCCCCCAACTGGGAAGTCCAGGGCCAAGACATCTGGCTATTGTTCTTCAAATGTTTGGGTAAATTGTGTACCGATGAACGCCCTGCTGTCCGTAAAAGTGCATGTGATACGCTGATGCAGACCATTGCATGCCACTGCGAAGTGTTGACCGCTGATTCGTGGCACACAATGCTTTTTGAAGTAAGTTTACAATTATGTTGGCTCATTTTCCATGGTTAACTTTCAGATTTTGTTTACTCTCCTTGAAAATGTTCGCAATCAAACACGCAATGCTTCTCAATTCCGACCTGATGACCCCGCATCCCAGAGACTTCTTGTCCATCATTCTCGTGATACTCCAGCAAAACAATGGGCTGAAACTACTGTCCGTACGCTTTTTGGCGTTGTCAAGATCTTCAATACCCAGCGACAATGTTTTTCGCAGCGTCGTAAGTTTACTAGACGAGAGCTTTTGAAAATACATTTGAATGACCGTTTCAGCCGACTTTCCGGAAGCCTGGGCACGAATGCTGAGCTACCTCGAGTACACGGCCCAGACTGACAACGCTGAAATGTCCCTGGCTGCTTTGAAGGACTTCTTCATCTTGCACTTTTCCAAAGATGAAATCATTGATCGAAATGAACGGCCTTTGCTGCATCTTCCATCTGAGAAAGCCGAGCTCGAAACCAATGGCAAGTATGACTCCGACAAGAAAAACACCGTTGCCGGACTCTTCCGTGTCGTCGACGCCGCTCCCTTGCCGGATAAGCTGTGGCTCATGTCCTGGGAATCGTACTACCGTATCGGCAAAACGTTGACAACAGGTGTCATCTTTGGAACTGACGGTGTTGAGAAACTGCGGTTCGTGCCCGGTCCATTCCATTGGACGACGTATCTTCAAATCTTCCCATCGCTGTTCATCCGCGTCAAACATCTCGTCAACGACAATGAACTTGAGGGTGATCGTGTTTTGGCGATTCTACGCAAGATCGCGTCAGCACCGAAGTCAACCGATCAGACGCCGTTTTCCCTGACCACTGCTAATCCCGACTTGAGCCCTGCGCATGAAGCTGTGTTGGAAGTCGTCAAAGTCATTTTCCTTGAAGAAATTTCGAAGGGATCCAAGCATCGAAAGGCGCTGCCGCCTTTGATCAAACTGCTTCTTGAGTTCACTGAATACGCCCTCGAGCCGCCATCTACCGACTTCATTGTCTCTCGAACGCGGGATAAGTTTGCCGCGGGGCAGTCTATCAGTGTTGCACCGTTCTGTGAGCTTTGTATGCGAATCGTCGTTGAATACTACACAAAGGTAGCTGCTTTTAACGAAGTTATCAATGATGGTGTTTTCGGAATGATTGTGGATGTAAGTTAACGTTGGTTTAGTACTCCCAGTCTACAAGTTCTTTTTAGGGATTTGCAAAGCCCATGAGCATTCGGTACGGTTGCCATCCTCAAACCCTGTGGCTAACAGCAGCTACCATGTTTATCGCAGCTTCTCGAGTAGCTCTCCCCATTGCTCGCGAAAAGATGCCGAAGTTCGAGCGTATGTGGATCCCCTTCGTCCTGGCAATTGAGAAGTTTGTCTTCGCATCGACCAAAGGCACGAACTTCAACTGCGACGAACGCAAACGTTACGAATTCGTTGATTGCCAAATCATTGAGATGCTCCGCGTTGAAATCTTGCCCTACTCCGTCAAACTGCCTTGGGACTTCATGCAGCGAGTTATCGACGTCCTGAACAGCGCTTCCGTGGCTACTTTGGATTCGTGCGATGTGCTAGGTTTGTTACTTTCATTTCCAATCGTCTAACTATTTCTTTCGCTTAAATTAACAAACCGCTTTGGAGTGGGCTTTAACATGTGCTAGTATACTTGCTCTCGGGACTTTGGTGATGTTAGCTATCCCTTTAGCTTCAGACCTCAGCCAGCAGCGAACCGATCTGTGCCGCGTAAGCTTTGATGCATTGCTGTCCCTCACGCATACCGAAATACTTGGAAAGTTCAACCCTGTCGGAGTTTCGTCGAGTGGTAAGCCCCGTTCCATCGGTGGCCATGCCATTACTGCTCTGATAGTTCGATGTAAAAAGGTAAGTCTTTTATGCTTTACTTTCTGTTCTTAAATGCAAACTTTGTAGATTCTGAACAACTACGCTCGTGACGAACAGGCCAAGGGCTACATGCCGCAACTTTCTGCTCGCGTCGCCGAAGTCGTTTCCGTATGTCGAGCCATCTCTGCCCTGATTGAAGGACTTTCGAAGCAGACCGAAGCCGTCGTCGAAGTCATCTATGAAAACCTAATTGACCTCTATCCAGTGATCGTCGGAATGGTTCCATGTTGCAAGTCAAGCAACGACATTCAATTCGCACTGATGATCGCTCTGAACTCCTACCAAACGCTTCTGATTCTGAAAAGTAGCAACCCAAAGAGCAAACGTTTCACTTCAAACTAATTTAACTCAATGTGAGATAACTTATTACTATTTGTCAACGCTGACTGTTACCGGTATTGTCAAGATGAAAAGGCTTATGTGGACGTAGATTAATTAATAAAATGGAGGTTGTTATTGTTGTTGAGGCTTGTTGCAGAGGGTGGCATTTTTAATACAAAAGTTTTGCAATTTGAAAAAAGTTTCACGTGGCTGACAGCGTTCCCGTAGACCAAACAAACAGCGATGTATAAAATTTATTCAAAAATGGGGTTGACGTGTTTCGTTT
>KB455460.1:2081922-2110630 GCA_000341325.1 Panagrellus redivivus | reverse complement strand
GGGGTATGGGGATTCAGGAGATAGTAACTTTTTTTTTAAGTTTTCCTTATCCTGATGAGATTTTCAATAATGTGTAAACGGTACAATTCAGCAACCACCGATATGGCGTTAAAAATGTATTCACTGTTCATCAGACTTTTTTCATTAATGCCGTTTAATATTGCTTTGAACCTTTTAGCTGCTATTTTTGATGCCATTTGCGAAAAAGTTGTGGTTCCATTTGCAAGCATTTCTGCTCTTTGAATTTTATAGACAAGATCAGCGTAAATTGTTGCTGATCCAAGAGCCATTGCCGCGTTAATTATGATCTCAGCAGCATCGGGATACTTCCAAATATTTTTCGATATCAACGAATTGGCAATGCTTGCAAAAGTTGACGGACGTAGCTTCTTCAAAGCTGATTCCACAAAAAGTATATCATCGTTAGACATTGTTAGTTTTTCTGGTTCCGGCCGTTTTACTTCTTTAAAGGGGTTCCATAATGGGTTGGATTTTCTATATTTGGTTACTTTATAATAGTTTATCTCAGGTATGGGCTGACGATCAAGTCCAAGTCTTTTTAAGCGTTCATCAGGTACTGGACATTTATAGATTTTGAAGGCCTGAAAATATATAAATTTATATATAAAATTAAACTACATGCGGCTTACCTTGTTTGCATCGCGGAGAATCTGGACAAGATTCCGATCGTAAGTCTGATGTTGCACTACTGCATCAAAATTTTCAGAAACTGCAAAGAAAGCTCTCAGGTTTGCTTCATGATTAGATAGGGAATCCATTTGCAACTTTGAGCCGATTACAGAGAGACACTACAAACAAGATAGGTAGAGAGACACAAACAATCTTCGTCGAAACGCATCGACCTGCAATTTATGCATGTTGCGCGCAAGTCGGTAAGACGTCTTTACACAGATTACAATAAACATGCTCATTATAGAACCATTTGCTGATCGTGTACAGGAAAAAAATCCATACCAAAAAGGTGATTTTCGAATATAGATTCGCGCGACCAATTCTTTCAATTCGGTAATCTTCCTTGCCACATATAGGGGAGGGGAACTTTTGATTTTAAATACCGGAGACATTGTACGTAATACTCTAAACGCAAGTCTTCCGGATTCGAAGAAGCTTGCACGTCTGAACTGATTTGTAGCTATTGCAGCGACGATTTTGGAAAAATTTGTCGTTCCATTGACACGCATTCTGCTAACTTGGGACGACGTTCATGAAAGTCAACCGCTTGCAAGAAAGGCAAAGCTGTTGATAACCATACAAATAAGAAAAAAGGCAACCCCTCACAGGGTGCAACCTTTTTGCTTCACTGCCTGTCTCTTATCTATCTGACTATGTTTACTCTGCCTTAACAGCGCTTTCATTCTTGACCCTAACAAACTTTCTTTCTGTTTGCTTAAATTGTAATTTGTATTTTATTCTTCTAATTCACTGCATCTGTTTATATTCACTTCAAAAACTATGAACAAAATCGCTGATTACGACAGAAAATTCCAAACTTACCTCAAATATGACAACGTAGGCGCATTTGTTAGTTGTAAAACGTCACAAGAAATGCGCCAATTAGTGTCACTCGTCCGTGAATCTCAAAAGGTAATTACTTAAATTTAGTTTACTTCTCTTAAATGCATGTATTTTAGACTTTCGGCACAGGAAACCACCATGAAATACAAAAATATCTAAAACGTAGCTATGATCGCTGTCATTACGAACTTAAGCCCGTGGCGGTGACAAAAACTGAAAGGCTTGTGTTGGACATCACTCAGGGCATCAAAACTTTGACGCCGGCGACATTTGAAGCTGTTTCGAACCAACTTATTGATAGCCGATGCTGGCAAAATCATTTGGCCAGGTCCGTCGCTAATTTAGTGCTTGAATCCGCCATGAGGGATCCCAAACAGACGAAAAGCTGCGTGGATCTGTGCTTCAGCATTTACAGGGCCGAACTTACAAGTGCAAGAACAACTTTCTTTGCCAGCGCTTTGCTTAATGCCAATCGGGAAAACGTCGACTACGTTATGCGCAAAGAATTAGCGATTCGAAGCCTACTCCATCGTGCCTATCATGCATCCCAAATGAATTTCACCAAAGATGAGGAATTCAATCTCGATTTGTTTAATAAACGAATCATTGCTCTTGCAAGTGTATCAACCGAGCTGTATCGATCCAAGTTGATCAGTGATAAGGAAATGAATGCACTTTGTTCGGAGATTGCCGGCGAATGGTGCGATGTGGGTTATTATATTACAAAATGCAATGTTGTCAAATCGATATATTGATTGATTTCAGACAGACAACCTTAATGGAGATATTAAGCTAACAGGTATGAACCTTCTCATGATCAACTTCGGAGTGGCTTTGATAAATGGAATTTGGTCATTTTGGTCTGAAAAAAGTGCGAATGAACTTCCGTTGCACCATTATGTAGCGTATTTGCAAAAGTTGAAGAGAACCTTCGCACCCAAGCTGCTGAGTGCCATTCTGAAATTGGAGGAGAAACTGTTTTTAAATAATGTCGGAAATGGCATCGGAGAACGAGTTGGCGATCCGAGATTTGCAGAAGTTACACGTTTTTGAAAAGAAAACTTTATTTCGTTAAACATTTGTAAATTATACTGTTTTTATTGCAAATACAAAAGAAAGACAGTTTCGGTTCATACATTAAAGGCTTGCAGAATCGAGATGCCGCTTTCGATGTTATATCGCTAGAATAAATCGTTTTCTTACTTTTTGCTTGGCTTCGCAGCCTTCCAAGTGACATAACATTCAAAGGCATCTTCACAATAATACATGTCACTGTGATAGGATTTTTTCTCTCCAAATATCAAAAAATTCTGGAAAAATAACTTTAGTCAAACATCAATAAAACAACCAAAACAAACCTTGTTTTTGACAGTTGCGGTATAGATCTGCGGAGGGGCACGAGCTTTACCGTGGAAAAAAATTTCATTGTAATTTGGATGTGGAAACATTGTGATAACTGCATTGTTGCTGGTTGGCAATTGACTTCTAAAAAAACCCACAAGTAACGCTGTAAAAGTGTAACATTAAACATACTCGCTTGCGAAAATTTTTGTTCTGACTTCCTCGTAATCTTGATTGTAAAACAGGATATTTATCATTTCAAATTTAACTGAGACACAATCCGTGAAGATTGCCATGTGTGAAATGCCGTTGGGGATGGAGCGGTAGGCCAGACAGGTCCATTCCAAAGATGTTGTGGGGTTTTTTTCATCGGTCATGTCGACCAATCTGAGCTGAAAATGGTTTTATGTACAGTGTATCGATTGAATTGATACCCTACCAAAACGCCGTCGAAGGCAAAGTTCAAACTTATGGCGAAATCCGCCGGGAGGTCGACGAGCTGCGCGCCTTCGGGCTGCTGGACGACGACTGTCTAAAACAAAATTGTGTTTAAACTTCAAATAAAACGACATATAAACTCACCCCATTGTCAACAACCAAAATAAACGAGACATCATCATCCCGACCGCCAAAAACCATAGTAAAGCTCACATCAGGCTGATCCCAATACCCGAAAAACGTGATCCCATCTGTTGCCTTGTCGGGCAGGGCCGTGTAGAATTCCGTCATGTACGGTAGCCTCTTTTTCCTGTCAGTAATGAGGGTTTCGGGGACGGGCTTCGGGGCGATGTAGACTTCACCCGGGACACTGTAGATATCGTAATCTGCTTTGTTGGTGGAAATGAGCGAACAAGAAGGTTTGAATATATCGGCGGTATATTCGAAGACGTATGCTACAGTGTTGAAAACGGCGAATAGAACGAAAGAGCGAATGCTGATCATTGTAGGGGTTGGTGGTGAAGTGATGGAGGTGGTGGTGGTCGGAAGTTGAAAAAGTCGAACGACTGAATAGAAAACCATCCCTATGTGAACTTTATACACACAGTTTATGCTAATTTTTGTCGAAAAACTAACAAAAAATTTGAAATTTCAAATCAATTTCTAACATTTTCGATACCATGTCATACGGTATCGCTCTACCGTATGACTTTTTCCCTTAGGAATGCTCTATTTATTTAAGTATACCAAAACTCTACAAAATTACAGCACAAAAACCTTTACAAAAGCATTAGATTAAAATACTGCCAGCTTAAAATGACACACAATCGAACCGCGCATAGGACAAGCTAAATGTTTTTGCAAGACAACATGCAATGACTGTATAAACACCAAACTCAAGACTGCTTCTTGCCATGGGTGTCGGATTGGCCCCGCTTGTGCAGCATCCAAAACAACAAATTCGGCGTGAAGTAGCGAAGGGCAATGGCCAGGCGATGCGTGAATGATGCCATGACGTATTCGGTGTCGCGACGAACCAGACGATTGACGATTCTGTAGGCCGCGTCTTCTGCGGAGTAGCCTTGCTTTTGATTGGGGTCTTCGATGCCGGTGGGATGGCCATCGGCATTGAGAGCACGACTACCGAAGCCTGTGTTGATGTAGCCGGCGCTGACAGTCAATATTTGGAGATTGGGGCGGTCTTCGCAGCGGAGGGAATCGAAGAAGGCCTGGAAAGCGTGGGTGGAAGATTGAAATGGAGAAAAAAAGGAAAAACAAACCTGTAATGCATGCTTACTAGCCGAGTAGGCACTCCTATACGGTAGGGCTACCTTCCCTTGAAGTGAGCTAGTGACGAGGATGGCACCATTGTCGGGAATGTGGTCCAGAAGCATCTTTGTTAGCAAAACGTGCCCGAAATAGTTGCATTCCATGACTTGACGCTGGACTTTCATCGATGTATCCGTACAGGATCCACGCATAGACATGCCGGCATTGTTAACAAGAACGTCGATAGTCTTGCCATCGATAGCAAGGCTGACGAGATCATCAACCTGACGCTGGGCAGCGGCTTCATCGCCGAGTTCGCTGAGATCAATGTAGCGATAGACGGGTTCGTGTGGGTTGCCGCATTCGCTCTTCGTAGCCTCGAGATCGGCGCATAATTGGGCGAGTTTGTCGAGGCTTCGTGCGACAACGATTACCTTGGCGCCCTGAAAGATAAATGTTTACTTTTAAGATAAAAAAATATATAAAAATTCAAAAAACCAACTCTTTTATAAAACTCAAAAGCCAATGCTCTCCCAAGACCACTACTCGCCCCACTGATCAGAACTGTCTTATCCTGGAGATTCAGCCGATCATTATGCCCAGGGCCTGGGGCTAGCCATTCAATAAGCTTCAGCGTGCCAACAACAGCCGCCGGCACTGCCGCATACGGCCAATACGGGATCAAAACCTTGTTCTGGAACTTGACCAGTGCTTCCGACACGGCTGGAAGCGACGACATGACGATTCCGGGATAGGCGACTGGCGAAAACGGGCACACAGACTCCGACTGAATCAATCAAGCACATGGTTGTCATTTTGCACCAGATAACAAGAAAAAACAGGCTTCCCTCCATTGGCTCTCCCGTGGCTCGACAGAAACAACTAAATTTCCTTCAACTGCACACACACCACATCTCTTCTTCAGCAAAATCCATCCGTGTGTCCGTATTTTCGTTCCAAAACCACCCCCGATCCCGCCTCTCCATCCATTAAACAGCCATTGAAACTCCACAATAACTACAATGTCCGTATCGCGTGTCGACATTTCGTCCGCTTTCAACATTGTTTTTATTCACCCTTTTCCTGTCATCGATCTCGTTCCCCCGTTCCATCATATCTTTTATTTACGCCCTATAAACACAACCGAAATACCCGTCGATTCGGCAAGCAAAAACTCTACAAAGGATCGAAATAGAAGTTGTAGCCCTGTCCAACCTCCCAAATCGCGAATCCGACCCCATATTTGCGAGCTAACTCGAGACGTGCTTCGATGGAACGCTCTGACGGCAAGTAGGCACGAATGTTACCAGTTCTAAAAATCCAGTTTTTAATATAAAATATATAACAGTTGTAAAAACGTACTTTTCTCGGATGGCATGCTCTGCCGCAATCTTATCCCAATCAAAACGCAGATTTTCGTCCTTAATAAGCCCGTCGAAATCACGGATAAGCCCTGGGGCTGGCTTTGGCTGGTACATGTAGCCATACATGTTCGTTCCGAGGAGCAGTTTATGGGCGTTTTGGTGGCCGACAAGGTTCAGGAGGTATCGGAGGTTTGCTTCGACCCATGGAAGGGGACCGATACCAGCCGGGCTGGAAATATAAAGTTAATGATGAAACAGTTTATAAGGTTGAACAACTTACGTCTCACTGTTGTAATCGTACGTCATAATGCTGAGATAGTCAATGACGCGAACGAGGGATTGAATTTGTTGCGGTGTTGCGATTCCGATCGGTTTGGTCCTAAAGTACAATATTATATATAAAATCTATAAGAAAAGTAAACTTACTCATCAAGCAATGGCGCCGTCAATGGCACAATAATCTCCAGCCCAACGCGATGGAACAAAGTTGCCCAGTTTTCAACAATCTCCAAAACGAATGGACCTCCACGGCCCTGTGAACTCATGATGACCTGGAACCAAATTTCAATGACAGCCCCGTCGAAGCCATTGCGAAGGATGTAATCGACGATGGCTTGGCCACAGCGATGAGAATATTGCTCGCTGGTGAGGAACTTTTGAAAATCCTTCGAGAATTCGTGGAAAATGAAGCGTGGAACGATCTTGATGTTGGGGTTGGCTTCCCGGACCGCCGTAACCCATTCTGAAAAGATAATTATATATAAATTTAACACAAATAAGTTGAAACTAACGATGATCGACATCATGCGTTCCGGTAATCTCACAAGTCGTATCACCAGTCGGAGACTCGCTGAATTGGAACCAAACCGGCGAAATGTGCGTGAACTTCTGGGCAGCTTTCTTGGCAACATCGTAACCATGATTGTTCCACTGGAAATATACATTTTAAAGGTGGATAAAGAGGTACTTCAAGCTTACCGGAGTGACGTAAGCCAAACTTGCTCCGCTGGTGAACTTCCGCTCTTCGGTGCTGAATTCCCCATAACCTTCATTCAGTTTCTTGCGAGTGTCTCCCTAAACCCATCTACTTTATCTTTGCATCATAAAAAATATATGGATTCAACTTACATCCGGCACAAATCGGTCAGCATCGCCAGCTGGCAGGAGCGAGCTGTCTCCGGTCTTTTTCTTCTCCTTTTTCCCTGTTTTCTTTTTCGAATCCGGTCCCAGTGTGCCGTGGACGGCTCCCACAAGCAACAGGAACACGCAGATGGTGGGAATAAGCTTCCGCATTGGAGAAATTGATGATGGTCAAGATTCCCCGTGGCGATTTGATTGTCATTTCAATGTTCCTCCAAGTGTTGCACGACGTTCAACGGACAGCCACGGCCTTGCATTAACAGAAATTCAAAAACACACGGACGAACATCCCATGCTTTCGATGCATGTGCGTTCGCATAAACAAACTAAATCCTCCTCTTTCATGACTAAAACGTCCATTGAAAGCACGAAACAAGCCCTGTCCCGTGACGAAAGGCTTACTGTCGCGGTTGCTGGGCGCTCGCGTCGTGGTGTTTCGTTTGCATTTTTCGACGCAATCGTTTTTCGTGACCGGTCGACCCACAACACCGCTGCTGCCGACGAAACTCGCATCGCCCGTCCTCGTTCTTCTCCCTTCTATTCGACAGAAAATCGACGCAAAAATCGAACAAAGTTGTGCGAAATCGGTTGCGTCGTTTATTGCTCGGTTATAAAACCCGGAGGCTCACGTTCGGTCCCGCCATCTTCGATGAAATTGCGGCTTCTCGGACGGAATCGATGAGGATGATGTGTAAAGCACACCGGGGATTATATTGGACGAGGGAAAAGCACAATCTGATGATAATTCTCCACTTCTTTACCTATCCAGTTTGAATTTCTTACCTACTTTGACAAATTGCATGTCGTCTCAGCAGCGACATGGTGATGGTAATATATAATATTACCGGAAACGCTAACAAAACCTCGAAATTTACCGCCAAAATCGTGATTGTTGTGGAATTTGCGGACCGATGTTACGTGGATATTGATTTCTTCCAACGCCGTTTGTTTCTTTATTTACGACAGTTTTTTTTCAGGCCTGTTGTTGGATCCATCTGAACAAAGCCCTCTTCACTTGTTGTAAACGTTATGGTGAGTTTTTATATATTTTATTTTCAAAAATTCAAAACAGGTCACATGATTTTTGGTTTTATATATTTTCTGGGTTTTTTCATACAAATTATCGCCCAGTACCGCTCATTCCGATATAGTAGAACCAGTAGAAAATGTTGAACGCCATGAAAGCCAATGGAAACAGCTTTGCACTGATCTGAAAAGACAGTTCAGTTTGACTTCGCGCAACAACCTTTTTCAAACGTACTTCATCAATCTTCTCCCCGTTCACATTGTGCGGTACATCTATTTTCGGTTTTTTGATTGTCATCTTTTCTGGCGCTTCAATGGACACACCACGTGACCGTGGTGGCTTCTTCGCGTCCATGATAGTCGTGGCATGGTTTAACACGACGGGTGGATTCATTTCCGCGTCTGAGCCTGGAAAAAAGCAATAGCAAAAGTTTGATAAAATTTCCTTGTTTTGACTACTGCGCTGCGTAAATTGGCTTTATGCTTGCATTCTTGGCTCAACTTACCAAACCGTGAGTCGCTACCCATTTGACTGCTACGATGGAAACTCATCCGAGCGAGCCATTGCTGCTCACTGTCAGATCTCAACATGAGCTGTTCCTGTGCCCTTTGCACTCGTCTGCGTTTGGCATCTAGCTTATCCGCAAACCCGACAACAGCCAGCTGCAAACGTAATACGTTTTTTTTTATGTTCATTCATTCAGAATGAAGCATGCAAAAAATGTGAATAACGAACCTCGACGAGAGAGAAGAATATAGCCGCGCAACAACCGAACATCCAAATGTCCAGCGCCTTAATGTAACTCACCCTGCAAGTGACGTAGATGCATTTTTTCTTTAAAAAATTAAATATAATCACAAACCTCGGCAAATTTTTTACAATATTTCCCAATTGGAACGTCAAAGCCATCAATGAGCTAACGCCAAGAGTTATTCGCGCAGGCAGCGCTTTAGTATCAATCCAAAAAGCAATCCATGATATGAAAACTGATAAATAGGTCGGCATATAAGCCTGTAGAATGTAGTACCCGTAAAGTCGCCGGAAAACGAAAATTACTTCCAATTGGTCCCATAGGCCGGCGGTATAAAGTAGTGTTTGCTTCCGATGCGTGAATTGGACAAGCTCAAAGTCAGGTAGCTTTTTAGAATTAGGGTCAGGTATGGAAACCGGCTCCCAATGCCGCCAAATGATACGAACTTCGGCTGTATTGTAAGAATAGCTCTGAAAAGAAATAGTTTAATGCATTTTTGCGAGTTTCGTGCTTGTGTTCAACTTACTTCAAACACTAAATTGCATTGTTGCGTGTCCATGGGGAAATATGTCAGATCAAGTAGGCAAGGGCCTTGCAAGTTTACTCTGCAAAGATGGTTTTCCTTATCTTTTTATCAGTTTTGCACTTACCTGAAGTTTAGCCAGACAGTTCCATTAGGAAATATCAACAGCAAGATGTTCTGATATGGCGACGAATGGATTTCAACCTTTTTACTGTTCACGAAACTGAAACAATCTTTTCAAATCAGTTTTCACTTCTTTCTTTTCCTTACCAGACATTAGGTGTCCACAACTGAGGTAGTTTATGCGAAGAAAGCGAAATATTACTCAGGCAGTAGTTGTACCCCGTAAAATCTAATCTTGGATCGTGCCAAATTTGACTGAACCACACATCCGCTTTGAAACTGCTCGAAAACTCGCTAATCTCCGTAATACTCTGCACCGTAAGCTCAACCACTACATTAGTCGAATTCGCCGAGGGCAGATTGTTTTTGTCGTAGGTGGCTTCATTGAAAATGTCCTGCAATTGAAATTTAGATTGAAAACTGTTCGTTTCGCGGGCGTAATTGAGTTTTTATGCGGTTGGACTCAAAAGAGTTCCTTCCGCGTTTTTGGCGGCATTTTATAGGGGTGTAAACTTCATTAACGAGGTACCAGATGCGATGAAAGCAAATTTTTGCTATAGTACTTATTTTTGCAAGGACAGAAAAAGTTTAAACTTTGTACTAACCTTGATCAAGTTTTTCCGCAGTGTCTCATTGATTGGTAAACACCCTTTCGGACCCTGATGATGCTGTTCAACGATGCTATGAGCTTCAGGCGGCGGCCACTGGTTTCGCTCATTTTTAATTCGATGTTTATAAGGCCGATCAACTGCAATGTCCGGTGTTACCGCGGCTGGTTGTCTCGGAATCTGACTTGTCGAATGTGATGCCGTAGATCTTTCCGCGATATCAGCCAATTTGTTTGCATCTGCGGTAGTAATTTCGGGAAGTAGTAATATGAGCCGGGCCAAGTATGATACGATCATAGTGAGCGCCGTTATCGTGCAATCAGGGCCATTTGAAAAGCGCACGTTCCTCCTATGTAGTCTTGTCGAAAATCTGCAAGAAATAATAATAGCAACCATTCAAACAAATAGTGACGTGCGAGTATGGCCAACGGCAATAGGGATAAATGCTTCGCTCATACTTCGGTTATGTCTTCTATCGTTTTCGCGAAAAATACTTGACAAAAAAGAAATGGAGCGCCTTTAGGGCATTTTCTTTGGTGTATACTTTTTTCCTGTCTTTTCTGCTGGAGTTTTCTTTAATCGACCGGGCCGACCCTTCGGGCAATACGTTTTGCCGTAAAAAAATAGTTGTTGTTTAAAGAGACTATCGAAGAATGAATATGAGTTCAGTGGAACATAAAAAAACGTAAAGAAAAGAGAGTTCATGGACGCGTTAGATTAAGGACAATTGAAATAGGCCATGTCGGGCGCAGGTAGTTTTTACAATGTGGCAAAATCGTGGAATTCATGAATTATTGATTGCAAAGTTTATGATTTCTCGACTATTGCCAATATGACGTACTAAATATACGTTGTTGGACTAAGTACATACTAAAGTCTGAATGGCATGGAACCGTTCCATCAATAGTACAAAGAGCGGCGTCGTCCTCAGTCGGATGCGCATCAATGGCGTCGTGCACTCGGGCGTGAAACGACCAATGATGGAGCACCTGATGCCATCGGCGGAGATGCCAACCAACCCTTAAAAGTTTGTAGTGCCCATTCGCTTCACAAGTCGTTCTTCGTTCATCAACGGAAACACGGGTATATCAAAAGAAAAAGGGAAAAAAGCGGGAGGAACAATAAACTCCACCCCGATAGGCTGGCATAGTAGAGACAGACTTTCCTCCTCCCCGTTTTGAAACCTTCACGTTGCGACAGTTAGCAGTTAGAGATATTTTTGGGCGAGGGGCCAAGTAAAACTAAAAGCGTTAATCAAAATAATGGATGAACGAATTTGCCGTTTAGCTCTAGCTCAACGTCTCTCGCTTTTTTACTGCTTTTTTGGTTGAAATGAAGCCCGGAAGGCTGGACCAAGTCGACCAGGGGTTCTGTCTAGGATAGGGATACGTTGACGCTCTCCTCTTCTGCGTGGAGCACAACGTCGTTAGTAAATTTGCGAAGGACCCGCTGGCACATATCTTTTTCGTAGCTAACTTGACAGATTTAGCTGCTAAAGACACGTGTCACTGATGATGCGCATCTGAATTCATGCTTGAAATATGCATTTATGATGGTTTTGACATTACTACATCTCCAGTCGAAAGAAGAACATAGCGACAAAAAACAGCGCCGTTTTGGTCAGGCGCCATGCTTCGGTGATATCATGCTCTATCAATTTGTCACAGCATGGCTATCTGCTTTCAGTAACCACCGATTACCAGACTTTCTAAACCAAGTTTTGACCCTAGTCAGCGCGCCACAAGCGGATTTAATTAATTTGGCCCGTCGCCCTATGGGTCCGGACCGAAAAAAGACTGGCGACACGAATGCCGGAATTGCAAAATAGTCACAATGTGTCTTTCTATAGTTTCGTTCTTTAGGAAGTGGGTTAATGCCCACGTCGTTGACTAATTTAACGGAAATGTCTCCGAATTACACGAGTGAACACCGAACGGGCTTGTGGTAAACGTTTTGAGCCGGAGGGCTATGACGAAAGCTATCCTCCAGATGCCGAATGGAGTATGGCATATCAAACAGAAACTTTTCAAAACAGTTGCAAGTTTCGCTGCGCGGAGAACAGTAGCTTATTAGACATTCTGAACCACGTTTTTGTGACGTTTAGTTTTTTTGATGATGCTGTTGCGATGGCCGTTTAACGATGCCATTTGGAGTAGCATTAGGTATTCTCCAGGGGCGCAAAGTTAGCCCCCGGACTCTGTAGAAATATGCTTTGTTCATGTGTTTCACTATATTCGGAATTAAGAGCTCCAGGAATGACAGTGGTACTGACGGGAGGGACTGTTACGTGTTCAGGGTTAAAATAGAAACTATTTCTAAAGGGAGACTAGTCAGGAAGCAAAATTCAGTGACCGAAATGCCGACGCTGCAAAACGGCGAATACAACGAAAATTGTGAATGCAAAAAATTGAGCGCGATTATGATTGCTGGTTTTTTCAGGTTGGCATTTGGACCGTGTGACGCAACTCAACGATTTCAAGAATCCGAAACGGAAACAAGATAAGGGACTTATCCATCCGCCTTCCATGTCCGACAACGACGATACTTCCGCATACGGCCAGCAACAGCAACCAGAAGGTCAAATGAACTTTGATCACGACGCTATGATGTACGGTGGCGGGAATTTCCTGGCGGAACCAGTCGATTATCAGCCCTATGATTATGAGTCTCAGTTTGAGGTACGTCACATTTCAAAATACAGATTTCCAATAACCAACTGATTTCAGAATGTCCAACTCGATCCCCACAACGGTGAAGCCATGGATTACGAGCACTACGAACCCGAACCAGCTCTCGAAATGGCCCCTGAAGCTCATGAGTATGGTCAAGCCGCTTCGACTGAAGTTGAACCTGTCATGCATGTTGAACATGTTGAGCCCCAGTCCGAAGAACCATCAGTGCCGTTGTCGTCTTCGACGGAGCCTTCAAAGCCAAAAGGAGCCTCAAAGCGCAAAACAGACCCTAATGGCAAAAGCTACTGCGAAACTTTGGTGTCAGTTTCTTTTTTCGGGGGTTTTGTTTTAGGGATAGATTTGGAAAACACAAGTGAAGTTAACACAATTTTCGTTCATCGAACATGGGTCCTTTGAAAACTGCCAAAAACAGACGGGGCCAACAGCATTTTTTTGAACTTGAAATTAACATGGATTATTTGCATTTCAAAGGGGGTTACAGATTATTAATTGGGTTTTCGCTTTTAGTGACAAGTCAATGGCAACCCCTGAACAACTGAAGGCAATCGAGTGTATCGGAACCGAACGAGGCATGATTCAGATGAACAATTGGCTGACCGCTGCGAGCCAGGAAAACGACGTGAAGCGTCTGTGCAATCTGTTGGCTCAATGCTATCATGTAAGTTTAGAAGTTTTAAGAACGTTTTACCCGGTTTAAACTTATTTGTGAAAGAACATCTGCCCGTCCTTTCTGGTGTTTTTGGTCCGTTAATTACATTGGGTACATCATTGTCGAAACACGACACTATTGAATTTTCTTCGGAAAGGCGTTTTTTTACGTTGAAAAGTTTAAACTTGTGTTTTCAGGCTGAAGTCACGGTTGCGTTGTTGTCCGCCGGTGAAACGCCGAAGACTGTTCGGCAATTGCGAAAATTTGGAAACAAAGGTAAGGATCATCACGAAAATAGTGATTTTGATAACGAGGTCGAGGGTTTACACACGCAGAATGCAAAATTAAAACGTAAAAAGTCATAAATTGCAAAATTGTCAATTAAAAAAGTAATTTGACCGACGGCAAAAGCCTTTTGAACGACGTTGAATGGCGGCAGTGCTTCCTGTTGAAAAGCTGAAGGTGGAAAAGTGAATGCACTATTTGTGTATGCTGTTGGTTCTCCCTATAGCCCCATTTATCTAATAATGGTTCCGGACAACCAGCCAAGTCTGCCAGCCATGCGGTCCTCAATTGGCATGTCTCCTCAGTTGATGGCATTGCAATTATGTGACAATAATGCTTTTTGCTTTATGTACTTGCTGTTTTTTGCAGTGGAAAAAAACAAGTTAGAATCGATTTAAATACGTTAAAGTCGATGTTTATACAAAATAAACTTCCATGGTTGTACTTTTTACAGATGTCCAACGTGCCGCCAATGAAGTCTACAAAAAGTGGCTAGTCGTTGTCCAGCATGACGTCAAGAAGACCAGTGCCAACAAAACCGCTGCCCCTGCGAAGCCGCATGTCCCAAAGGGTGTCAGTGTCGCCACGAATCCGCTTGATCTGCTCGATGCCGAAGACGAACCTGCGCCCGCTCCGCCACCGGTCAAACGTCCGTCGCTCAAGGCTCGTCCCAAGACCGCCCGGACAAAACAGACCAAATTCCGTTTAACTGGTAAGATTTTCCTTTCACTCTAAAAGCAATTGACTAAATCGCTTCATTTTCAGGTAATAACATCAATTTGATCTCCTATCCTTACCCAATTTCATATCTTGGTTTCACTTTTGTTCCATATTTTTTTGGTCTCACCTTCCTAATTCTTGATATCCGTATTGTATCACGGGTGCCACACGTCGTCAAGCTGAGAGAGATACACTTGTCAAGTTTCATAATTCAGTTTTTATTCACATTTTGGGGAACAAATTTAACGGGGAAAAAGGAAAAAAAGTAACATCACAGAAGGTCAGAAGAAACGTATGTCGTCGCCGCAATCGAATGATGATGGTCAAATGTGCTGCGGATACAAAAGTAAAGGTATACGATGAAATCGACATGTTAAATGAGATGCTGCAAGTCTACGAGGCGGTGATATCGGATGGCACCAGTTCTAATGTACTAATCTGAATCTAAAGAGATAGTTTTTCAACTGTCTAGGGTAATTGTAGACAATATGGAGCTTGTTGCGGCACGAATGAGGAAGTTTTACGGCTGTCAAACGCAGAAGTGGTGTTGTGACGACTGACGATACGATTCATGTTGATGGTGGCAGATTCGTGATGCTAGATGCCATCATTTTGGGCCAAATCTGAAGCTTTTGTAGGGGAAATGCTGAACTTTTTTTTCCAAAATACGGGTTTTGTTTTCGGTATTTGGGGGTATTTCATGCAGATTTTTGGTACTCTCTCGGCTGACAGTGTTGCTAACGTTACAATATTGATGTTATTTATCTAAATTTGACCCGTCTTTACCATATTACGTTTACGTTTACTAAATTTTCCAAATTTCAGGCTTCGAAGAAGATGCTGACGACCAAGCAGCCCCTGTCACGATGCCAGTCAAAACACTTGTGCAGAAACCTGGATCTGTTTCTTCACGACGTATGTTTACACCTTCGATACCTTATTTTATTTATATAAACATCTTCCATTTTAGCAGCCACAAATGCCCTGCCAGCCACCCATGCTCCTGCCGTCGTATCCGATGCCTTCGCCAATGCCCTTGCTGCCTCAGCTGGTCCGGCGCCGCCGGCAAAGGTCGTCCGGAAGACACAAGCCACCATACGACCTTCTGCGCCACCGATCATTCCAGCCCCATCGATGGCTGTTCCCAGTTCATCATCTGATTCTTCTTTGAACACATCTTCTGATAAAAACAATCACGGTATCAATGGTCCTGACCCATCTCGTGTCCCACAGCCAGGGCAACGTCGTCGGATCCACTTTGCGGATGATAAAGAGTTGCCATTGACTGCTATCAAGTTCATCCCATGTCGGGAGGATGCGAACAATCACATGCATTCCCAGAAGGACATGCAACACGCCGATGCCGAACAGGAGCGACGTTCGATGGCGCATCTGAAGCATGCCCATTTGGATGAGGAAGAAGACGAGGATGCCGCTGGTTTTGGTGGTTATGATGCTCCGGAACCTATGGAGCCGCCGATGATGCCAGTCCAGCAAAAGCAGAAGCGATACATCTACATCTCGAAAGTGGTCACCCGGAAGACGGATCACGTTCTCTATCACGAGGAAGAAGAACGGAAGCAACAGACTTTGGCTTTCTTCGCGCCGGCTGGAACAACTAGAGATATGGTTTCGACCCCGGAGAAGCATACTCCCTACGCTTATACCAATGACTTCGATGATATGATACAACTTTTCTGTACATCGAAGAAACTTCCCGTCGAAGTCGATGATGAAATGCCGCCGCCACCGAAGGAAGAGATCCCCGAGCCATCCGTCAAAGTCGTCGATGAACCCATGGAAGTTCTTGAAAGTCCGGCTTCCCCGCCGAAGAAGGACCCCGTCGAGCCGCAGATTGCTATCATCGAAGATTTTGACATCCATTCTGCTCACGCTCCGAAGCCGAAGGGCCCCAGTGTAGCCATTTTGACCCCGGATTTGCGGAACATACTGAAGAAGTTGCAAACAGCCAAGACAACGACGGCGCCGACGTCTGTCATTGGAGCGCCACCGGTCCAAGTTCAACCACAGATTCCTCCAGCAATGATCCCAACCATGCCGACGATGGTTTCTCGGCCACCACCACCAGTCAGCTCTGACATTAACATCGTCGAAGTTCCGATTGACATCCATTCCGGCGGGCCTAGCGTCGTTCCGCCGATGCAGATGGGCATGTTGTCTGGACCAAGACCGCCATTCCGCGCTCCTGGATTCGGGGGTGGTTTTAGGCCACGAGCTCCAGTCGTCCCCTGTCGCTTCTTCGCCCAAGGCCGATGCACCAAAGGCCCTCACTGCCCGTTCCCGCATTCTGTACCTCCACAGCCAGCTGCTGCCCCGCCACCGATGCGAAATCCGCCTTCGAGGACCTACGAGCCCAATGACGACGACTATCAGTAAGTTTCCAACATCCCATCTCTTCAAATCCATCTAAATCCACCCTTTTCAGCCGCGGAAACCGTGACTACCACCGTAGGGGAGGTCGTGACCCTCGGGATGATCGTAGCCCGCCGCCTCGTCGTCCACGACGCTCCCCCAGCCCTCTCCGTGAGCTCCGTGAACAACGAAGACGTCGACGCTCCGATAGCCGATCCCCCGATCGTGGCAACAGCCGCCGACGCCGTCGATCGCCCAGCTTCGATCGTCATCGTGAACGCTCCCGATCTCGTTCCCCCATCCCGTCCCGATCACCATCTCCACGTTATGATTGAGAGATGGCCTTTAGCCTTTCCTCTTTTTAAACCTAAGTTATCCTTTCTTAATTATCCTAATTTTATTATACTGTATTGCATCAATAGTTTCTTTCTCTTTTCGATATAATTTATTTTTTGTTTCTAAAGTTGCATTGGGTTTTCTGTATAAGTCTCATTTCATTCGAGAAAACATCATTGTTGTTGTTTGTACGCGTATCATCTTTACTTTTTGAATTCAACCGATTGTGACTATCCAATGTTAGTTGTTTTTCTTCCAAATTTTGTATTGTTACATTGCATTATATTGTTGTACATGGCAATACATGAGATTTATAGTGGTGGACGTAGTCTGGGTTGATGTGCGTCAGAGGTTGACGTCATTAGTCGTTTTGTAGCGTGGGTTGGCGTGCCTGAGGCGGTTTGGAAGTGTGCCTTCGGCGCTTTGAAACTTTTTGAATGAAAGCAATCCTCTTTTTAGATGGTTTTCCGTTTGCCTGTCGTGAAAGGGCATGTGTCAGTGTCATTGGCAGGCTTATTATGGAAAGCACATGTAAGCTGTTTACTAGGGTGTTGGGTCGGCTACTTCCTCTAAATGCGAGCAATGTGCAGGCTTTCGTGGTCATTTGGAAATGACAAGAAGGGGTGAGTTTGCGCCCGACCGACGGTTTTTTTCGCTTGCTGTGAGCACGCTTTCGTCGATGGCTGTCGACGCGCTCACGCCAGCGCCACTGGCTGCCTTGTGGTCTTTTCCGTCGTCTAGCTCCTCTTTGAAAAAAGGTGTGGATGCGCGTAGTTTTGGGTCGAAATCAGCCGGGGAAAGAGACCGATGCAAAACTACACGCGTCGAACGAAACCGAACGGGGGTGCCGTCAATACCACCGACCCACCCGTTCGGGGACCCGTATCGATCCGGCGCGTGAGTTCCTTGACTTGACCCCACGCTCGAGCAGCGTGCTTCTCGCGTCGAACCTGCTCATTGTCTTTCTGTTTTCTTGTTATTTGTAACCTGGTAGGGCCATTTAGCAATATCTTTCAAAATCCATTACAATTTTGGTCTCTTTTTTCGTCTCCACTGCATGCATCCATTCATCCCCTGAGGCGATCTCCAATCCAAACTGTCTCTTTTCTGACGACTGCTAGCTTTAATCAATACACACCCCTCTGCATGAGTTTGCACTCATTCGACAACTGAGAAAACCCCAAATCGTGTACACTTTTCACTTTCGCGTGCATATCAACACATCCACGTGATAGCGACCAATTTGACTGATTTGCATCATCCGCCTGTGGCATCCTTCCAGGTATACCTAACCGGTGTCGGTCTTCCTTGGCGGACATGAGTGCGGGTGATCAGATTAATCGGGTCCGGAAGTATATTGGTCAGCTCAAAGATGAGGCTAAGGTTCGTTTTGGCACTTTCGACATCTCTCCTATATATGAAATATGGCCTTTCAGATCCACCACGCTCTGTCTCGCCTCGACCGGATCGACATGACGGTCGATTTATTGACGGAGACTCATGTCGGCAAGGAAGTCAATCGCCTGAGGAACCACGACCAGTACGGTGCCAAGGCCAAGAAGATCGTCGACAAATGGCGTCTACTCGCAAGCCCTGAAGCCGCTCAACCACCGCCACCGGCAGCAGTAAAACGGCCAATGGGTGAAGTCGAGGAGATCTCCAGCGAATCGAGAATGAGTTTCGCTGATGCCTTGAAGGCCGCCGCGCCAGTCGTGCCACCAGTGAAGAAGATCAAGATCACCTATGCCGCGCCGCCATCAGAATCGCCCAGTGCAAGCGGGTCGTCCAGTCTTCCACCGAGTTTGTGTGGCCAAGGCGGAGGGAGCAACAGTAGCGTGAATGTCCCGAAAGAATCCGACGATATGTTCACGATTCTACGCAAGGGCAAACCCATGAAGGTGTATGCCGGCCGGAAACAGACCAAAGTCGTCACGAAACTGGAGTCGCTCTACAATTTGGCTATGACTGTGTGCATGCAGAATGTTAACTGTAAGTTTCCCACATCTTTGATCTAATTTTACAGTAACTTTTACAGTGTTCACCCACGGCCCCCTAAACACAGTCTATGCCGTCTTCAAACCGGTCCTTCAGCGATGCACGCCCGAACAGTTGCAACGGATCGAGTATTGGAATCCCGTAAGTCTATATTTCATCAAAAAAGTTAATATAAAGAAGTTTTTAGTCTTTCGAAGAAGACACCGACGAACTCTGGGAAGTCATCTGCAAGCGTGCTTTCCCACGAGCCAAGCCCGACTACGATGAAACCTGGAAAGAGTGCTACAAGCGCGGCATCAAGGAGCGTGACGACAAGCTTGCTGCCATCTCAAACCGCTTCAAAAAAGACCACAAAGTCGATGTCATGTCGACCAAGAAGCTGGAAGACCAGGTCATTGCTCCGAGGAACATTCAGCGTCGCCAAGCCAATTACGGGACGTCTGTTGCGAGTCGGCAGCCGTCGGCGATTGAGATTAGTCAGGCGAGGAGGGAGATTTATCGGACAGGTTAGCTATTTGACTGTTTTGAGGTATTTTGTTACGATAGTTATCGATTTTATGGCTTTTGATTACGATATTGATCGATTTTGACAGTCTGATTACGGTAGTTTCTCAATTTCCAGGCAACAAGTCCGCCGTCGCTTCCCTGCCCACCCCAGTCCGTCTCGGAGGCAATCCCACCTCGAATTGGCCACCGCCACCACGTTCTGGCGGCTCCGGAGCATCCTCATCAACCACGTCCAGCGGCACTCAAGGGCGTGGCGCACTGATGACGAAAACGCTCAGAATGATGAAAAATCGTCGTCGTTGATCAACCCCCTTCGCCATCATGATCCCTTGCTCATAAGGAATGTCCCCACTGATCACTGATACCCGCAAGAATTATTCGCCGCCAGACCACCACATTATTATTATTATTAATTAGACGCCCTAATCTAATTAATATAATGTCCCCACCCCCTCATTATGTGAACCCCCTGCCCCGACCTTCGCTCGCTATCCATTTTTGACTACTCTAGCGAGCTTATTAATTGACTTTTTGATCGGTATATATGAAAATATTGTGGTGTCTTTCCCATTTTGTCCTTCTCCTTCGTTATCAAAGCTAATTATGATATTAATCAAAATCAAAAGTGTAGGTGTGTATGTTGAATTCTACGGTTGTTAAAATTATGATAGTTTGTACAGGGTTTCATTGCAGTGTTGTTCCCAAAAATCTCTAAAAATTTTTGAAAAAGATTATTTTGAAGTCGTAATTTGGTACAGTAGTCGACCATTGATTAGAAGTGTATTCGTCTACGGTTTTTTGAAGTTTTTAAAATGAATTGGTGTATGAAAAAATGAAATGAAACATCAAAAAAGTAGTAGTAGTAGCGGTAAAAAACAGAAGAGAGTTAGCAACTTGACATCGTGAAAGATTAGAAATCATGAAATATATAGCCTGCCTTTCTTCTCTGTGCACTGCTTGGCGAGAGAACGCACACCCGCCAGACAGCGAAAGAACTCGTCTCTCACACACAACCCTTCAGGTGGGAAAAACGCGTCCTCTGACTCCAAAACACAAATTTGTCATTTTTAAATATAAAAGTTTATTTAAGATAATTTCGCTTATAAAATAGTTAGAAAAAGGAATTTACAACACATTGATGAAAAAATTTAGCAAAATCATTAACAACATTTAAATTTTTTTGCAAAAATAAAAATATCATTATCAGCAGTTTTAATTAAGCGGAAGTTACAAAAAAATTTTTAGGCCATTTTGATAAGTTTTTAAACAAAATTTTAATAAAGTGGTGATAGACTTCTGTCGATGTAGCTCAAACATTCAACGCATACTCCGGAATGACGATATCAACATGCGGCGGAAAGTCGCTTGGTAGCCATTCAATGGAGGCGACGTAGTGGTTCTTTCTGAAAGGAAATGTCATTGAAATGAGAAAATTTAGAAAAAAGTTGAAACTTACTTTCCGGAATAATAAGTAAAAATAGCTTTACAATCCTTATAATAGCTTTCCCACTTATAAAGCATGTGGTTCAAAGCCTTCGCGACCGGTTCGAGTTCACGGATAGTGTAGCCGGTGTATTGATCGAGGGCGGGTTTCCAGTCCTGTCCGTTTGTATACAAGGCCAAGCATAGAGCGCCAGCGGCCAGGATATCATCCTTAACATTCACGAATTCATAAAACATGAGAGCCATGTTCGAAACATAACGAGCAGTGGCGTCGACGCGTTCATCGGCTTTGATAATTTTACAGAAACGGGCAAGGAAGAAGTTTGCCGTCGGAATTCCGACTTCGAAGCCGATGCTCTTCAAAATCTCTCTCTCCATGATACGATAGTCTTTCTGGGAGAAAATATCGTCGGTAACTTTGACGAATTCCGAAATCGGACATTTGAAATGGTTGGTCTCGTACTTGACGGCCAAATACACAGCCGTCGAGCTGATTAGCTTCAATTGCTTATAGTAAATGACGTCATCGCAATTGTCGAGATACAAATCGAACAGTTTCACGGCCAGGAAGAGAATGTCGTCAAACATATTGTTCACAGTTGTGAGTTGAGCCATAAAGTTGACCATTTCGGCACGAACTTCAGGGTCGAGCCGGATGTGTTTGTCGAAATATTTACCAATTTTAAAGAGTGATTGACGCTGGCGGTAATAGTCCATAATTTCTTCGGCGTATTCGGCGACATCATTTTCGGGTTCTGTTGATTGCTCATCGAGGTTCCACTTAATGACCGGAGGAACTGGGAGGTAGTCCAGATCCTCAAAAGGCTGGGGATCGGTTTCAGGAGTAGGGGCAATCAAGGGGTAGTTGAGAATCATGGAGGAGATCATTTTTGCCGAAAAAATAAGACAAAAACACAAATAGCCAGTAATGAGCGATGGCCAGACGTGGTAAAGTGTGAGTTTATGAGCGCAGAATTTTCCTTTTACGAATGTTAGGGTCCGTTACAGGTCGGACTAAAAGCAGCGTGTCTCGCAGCGACTGTGCGTCCACGGTCGGATACTTTCAGGATCCGCCCCATTGCCAAAGGCGGTCCATCCTCCATGGCGCGCAAAAGTCAAGGTATGTGTCATACAAATGGACCACCACATCGTTGCGCAGTATATCTGAAGCTTAGCTAAGCCTTTTATATCAAGTGCAACCACTTTAAAAAACGGTTAACTTAACAAATTGAAGTTTTCAGAAATTTAACTTTACGAAATCCGACTATCCAACGACAATGGGCAATTCTTTGAGCAACGGTGATTCTGACGTGATTCTGATCGTAGAAAATACTAAAATTCCGGCGCATAAATCGAAACTGATCGAGCACTCTGAATATTTCAAGTAAGTTTGAACTTTTGCAATTTTAACTTTTGAAAATTTATGTTTCAGAGCAATGTTTTCAAGCTACTTCATTGAAGCAGCACAAGACGAAATTACATTAGAAGATACAAATTTAAAAGCCTTCAAACGTGTCTTAGAGTATATCCACACAGGTCGCATGGATTATTACTTACAAAATTTACGAATTCCTTTGGGAGAAGTTTTTGAAGTACTTGTATGCGCGCAGTATTTCATGGTTGATGCCCTGATATCAGACATGACTTCAAATCTTAAAAAAGTGAGAACTTCATCAAATTGCTAGCAATTTTTATATATATATTCTTTTAGAAAGTTGCTCCTCGTGTGCTTCTAAACTATGCCCTGGCTCATTCTAGCAAAGAGCTAATTTCTTATAGCACAAACAAGATCCTGAAAAACGCCAAACACACGGATATTCGTATTTTTGATCAGTTTTCACCCCTAGCAGTGAAGCATTTTTTGAACATTCGATTAGATACACTAGAATCACTGATGTTTATAGCATTGGTTGAGTGGATGCGGAAAAATCCTGCCTATTCGGATAGCTTTCCTAAATTGCTGAAACAAATCGACTTGCACCTTCTAAAAGGTAAACAAATGGACGTCTTATTCGAACCTGTAAAACTTATCGATCGTGATTATTGTCAAAATTTATTAATTCAACAACGAGAACAAGACAAGAAACTTCAAAAAGTCGTCAACACGAATTTTATAACCAGCATAAGCGATCTTTGCATTTTCGAGGGTAGGAAAATCTGTTCTTCCGATTCGACTGTGGCAAGTGTAGCATCATGGCATCATGAAAGACCTATTATTATTGATTTGAAGAAGCCATATTTCATAAATTGTCTCAAATTTTTCATTAAAACCAACAACATTCGTAAACATCTACGTTATACCGTATTAGCTTCAGCGAATACACGCAACTGGAAGGTCGTTATTGACCATTCAACATACGATTGTTCTGGGCAGCAAACTTTGTACTTCAAAGAATGTACCATCCGGTATATCCGCATCCACGCTGAAACTGATTACTTTATTATCAATGGTAAAATCGAAGCACTTTTATCAACGGAACCATTCGACATTCATCGTGCACGATACTACAGTACAACTCTAATCGTTCCAAAAGCCAATTTTGTGCAGATGAAAACACTGTCAACATGGAATTCAACTATTTCCGGCGGTTTTATATACGGGGAACTCACAGATGGCCACATCAGACACAAACTCGGCGAACCTGATAGTATTGTTTATAAATTTTCACAGCCATACGTTATTGATAGTGTGAAATTGCTGCTAAGAGAGCAATGCAACTACCATATCGAAGTAGCACCAAGCTTTGGTCTTTGGAAACGTGTGGTAGCCGAAATGAACGTTTCTGGATGGTCATCTATATCCTTTAAAAGGCAACCGGTTATGTATATCAGAATTGTCGGTACTAAAGCGCCTTCTGAGTATTTTTATGTTGACAAACTTGAATGTCCTTGCAAATATTAAGTATTGTGGTTTAAACTGCTTGTGAAAACGGTTTACTGTAGTTTTTGATTTCATTTTTTTGATTTTTTTCAGTTGTTAATAAACATTTTGATTAAACATGCTTAATTTTACACTTTAGAGTAATTTTAAGTGCAATCCTGATGACAAAATATGGTCAAATGTTAAATAGTAGTATCGATTGAAATGTCCACAGCGACCCGCCAGCGGCTCTTGACCAAACACGTGGTGTCCGCGAGCGCGTTCTGTCTGCACGCAGGCCGACTTTGCTGACCAGATGACCACTACATCGGTGCGTCGACTTAAAACTACTGCTAGTGCGCTTTATTTATCGATTCCAATACACTAATTTTGACTAACCAGCTTAGTTTTCAGAAACTTGGCCAAATCAAACTGCCCGATAGCAATGGGTAACACAGTTTCTACCAAAAAACTTTACGATATAGGTTTCGAAGACGAAAAACTCGACCAACCTTGGACTGAAGTAGCCGTCGACCATTTAAAGTGTTGCCAAGAGCCCCCTGATGTATCACTTATCATCGACCATAGCGTAATTCCAGCTCATCGAGCTACCTTGTCAGAAAAATCTAAATACTTCAGGTAAGCTTTACAGTTTATAAACTATCGTTTTTCGTAGATAGAAAAAAAACTATGGATTATAAAAAGTCAATTTTAATTTCAGGACAGAGTTTTCAAACAAAGCTAATTCTGACGAAATAACATTAAAAGAAACTAACGCGACAGCGTTAAAATGTGTTTTAAAGTACATGTATGGTGTTAAATTGGATTATTTATATGCCAAAAGTATTCCGTTAAACGAAGTTTTCGACGTACTTGTCGCTGCGCGGTTTTATATGGTTGATACATTGGAAAGAGAAATTCTTACCACACTGAAGAAGGTGATAATTTTGTCGATCTAGAAGCTGTTTTTATATAAGTTTTCAGCAAGTTGCTACCAATCTGCTTCTCAACAGTGCACTTTCTTATCCCATCGAAGACCTAATTTCGTATAGCGCGGATGCCATTCGGAAAGCAGCTCACTTATACGAGGAATTACAAACATCTATAACATTTCCCCTTAACAAACACGAAAATGCGCTTGTTAAAAACAAGATTTTCGACCAACTATCGCTCGAAGCAGTGAAATATGTTTTGGGAATTTATTTCGATGCATCGGAACCGATATTATTCAGCGCGCTAGTTGCCTGGATGCGAGCGAATCCCGACCATTCTGATGTATTTCCCGACTTGCTGGAGCTTATTGATCTATGCCTTTTAAAGGAGGAACATTTGGACGCGTTCTTCAAGCCCACGAACCTAGTTGATTACAATGTCTACCAGAAAATACTACTTGCCCAACAAGGAAAGGTTAAAAACGTCCAGAAAGTCGTCAACAAAAACGTCATAAAGAGCGTTAGCGACCTTTGCGTTGTTGAAGGACAAAAAATTTCCTCTACAAACTCGACCGTGGCAAGCTTGGCATCATTTCGCGAAAACATACCTATTATTATCGATTTGAAGCAGCGATATTTGTTAAACTGTCTTAAATTCTTCATCAAAACTAATAGAAAGCTACGTTATACCGTATCAATTTCAACGAACATGCGCAATTGGAAACGCGTCATTTACTCTAAGCCCGATTGCTCGGGACAGCAAACCCTCTTTTTCAAAGAAGATGCCGTTCGTTTTATTCGGATCCAATCAGACGCTCAATACTTCATTATCGACGGAAAAGTTGAAACTTACTATTGGACGCTGCTTGTTCCAACTAAAAAACCACTCAAGCCATCGAGAAACCTGGTCCGTATGAAAATGTGGAAAACAGACTCAAAACCTGCAGGAGGTTTCATATCCGGAAAACTCATGAACGGCGGCATCAGCCATCTTATTGACGGCACTAGTTCTATCGTCTACAAGTTCACAAAGCCTTACATGATTGAAAAAATGAAGCTGCGAATTGGCGACGACAAGACCTATTACGTCGAAGTTTCAGAAAACAAATGGGACTGGACACCTGTGTTTTTTGAAGAAAATGTTTCCGATTGGCGAACTGTAACTTTCAAAAAGCGACCTGTAATGTATATCCGAATTAATGGCGTTGGCTGTTCAGATGATTTGGAATACTTTACATTGTATAAGCTTGAATGTTCTGTTGTGTCTGACTGAGAGATGTAATACAGAATTGTTTTCTTTTTGTGTTTTTCTACTGACTGGGATGTAGTATGACTTGAAAATTGCTGGCTGAATTACTTGAAATAAACATTTCATATATTTTTAACTTGTCTGGCTTTTTGTGTTTAAAAAATCACTTTATATCAGTTTTGCTATGCGCAGGCCAGAAGCCACCTATATCTGTAAAGCATATATCAGTGTGGCCAAAAAAGCGCACCACTTGCGCACAACGCAAAATCCACGTGGATGTTGTGTTTCGAATGCCAAGCTACCAAATTTCGTCACGTTTTTTTGTTTGATAATTTCGTCACTAAGTTTTTTGATTTTTGCCTAACTGCTATTCTCCAATGATATTTGATAGTATTTGCATTTTTTTGTTCATTGCATAGCGCAGCGGCAAAAACGGATATAGTATACACGCCATGACGACCAATTCGGAGCACATGCTTCTTGCCAGATTCTGAATCGGTGATGAAACTGTAAATTCCAACTTTTTTGTTTTATCGTGCTCATTGCTCAGTGTTGTCCAACGTTTTTAGAATAGAAACAGAATAGTCTGTTGAGCTGTGTATTATGGCACAACATTGACCAAGTTTACATATTTTTATTAGCGATGTTGACAAAATGTGCCACAGTTTGCTATCACATTATTAGTTGCGTTGCATAACGTTCAATTATTGACGCTTGCAACTACGATTATGTTGTTTCATAGCAAAAAAACTCCATCAATAACAAAATTCGATTTATTTTTTCAGAAATTATCCAACGCAATGGGTAATAGAGCATCTAACCAATCTTCGAATAAAGTTTCCAATGTCAAATCTTTCAAGCATTTAAAATACACCAAAGAGCCTCCAGATGTGATTCTAATAATTGACAACATCGAAATTCCAGCGCATCGAGCTATCTTGTCTAACAAGGGAAGTACTTATACTAGTTGAAACGGATTTGGATGGGACAAAAAACTTAGATAGTACTCTCATATCTAAGACTTTTCCCAAAATATTAGCTGCTATTGCGCCCTGAGGGCCGAGAAATGTGCCGTCAAAGTTGGAAAATTTGCATTTTCGAAGGACCATAACTTTTTTTTAAAGAGGTCGATTGTTACGCCGTTTGGAGAAAGTTTAGACCCTACCAGGGCCTACAAATCCTGAAAAATTCAAATCGATCGGAGGATACAGGTTTGAGTTATGGTCGTTCAAAAATTCATGAATTTCAAAGTATCATAACTCAAACCTAAATCTTTCGATCGATTTGAATTTTTCAACATTTGTAGGCCCTAGTAGGGTCTAACTTTCCTCCAAACGGCGTAACGATTGGCCGATTTAGAAAAAAGTTATGGCCTTCCAAAAATGCAAATTTTCGAACTTTGACGGCACATTTCTCGGCCCTCAGGGCGCAATAGCAGCTAATATTTTGGGAAAAGTCTTAGATATGAAAGTACTATTTAAGTTTTTTGTCCCACCCAAATCCGTTTCAACTAGTATAAGTACTTCCCTTGTAAGCGATCTGAATATTTCAAGTAAGTTCGATCATGCTGTTTTGGACTGTAAAACATCAACTAAAGTTTCAGAGAAATGTTTTCAAGCAATTTTATTGGATATCATTATAACAAAATTACATTAAAAGATACAGATCTCACTGCTTTTAAAAGTGTCTTGAACTACATCTACACTGGCAATTGGTCTATTCTGAATAAAATCAAGTTTGGACAACTTCACGGGATCGATGAGTGTGATCATTACTATAAGGTTGATGCGTTTGTGAAAAAGGCTCAGAAGCTTCAAAAAGTAAGAATTTCGGTTTTTGATGATTGTTTTTATAAACGTTTTTCAGAAACAGAAAGTCGTCAGCAAGAATGTCATAAATGGCTTAAGTGAAGTTCGCATCGTTGAGGGATCAACAATCAGTGTTATTGATTCGACGGTGGCAAGTGGGATATATCTTAGAAAAAACCGAATTCCATAATGATCGACTTGAAGAAAGAATCTTTATTGAATTGTTTCAAATTCTGTTTCAAACTCGACTCTGTTAAAGATTACTTGCGCTATACCGTAACGGTTTCGACAGATATTAAAGATTGGGAATGTGTCATTGATCACTCTAACTATGTATGAGTGTTCCGGGCAGCAAATCCTTTACAAGGAACGTGCTCTTCGTTATATTCGCATCCAAGCATCTGATGCCAAAGACTTCGTTATCACTGGCAATATTACAGCACTTCACTCCACGCCAGCTCCGATTATTGCCTCGGCAACAAATCTGATCGTTCCGATGAAAAACCTTGTTCGAATGGAACAACTTTCACCATTTGATTCAAACACAAGAGGTGATTTCATATCCGGAGAGGTTATTGAAGATGGTCTTGTCAGACACAAGTTTTGCGACGATGGTGATATTGTTTATAAGTTTAATCAGCCATACATTATTGGAAATTTGAAGCTGAAATTGGGAAAAAAGCAAGAACTGTGACTTTTAAAAAGCAACCTGTAATGTATATCAGAATTGTTGGCTTT
>KB455460.1:2047534-2057946 GCA_000341325.1 Panagrellus redivivus | reverse complement strand
CTCTTTGTAATGTGCCTTCAACTTGAGTAATTAAAATCATTTATTTGTCAGATCGTGAACACTGACAAATAAAACAAACAGGCGTCAGGGCAAAAGTCACAAACAGTGTCAAATTCAGTCGAAATCAATATAACATGAAGCATCACTAATCAAGACTGGTGCGCCGACCAGCTTAGCCTCCGTTGGATCGGCTTCCTCTCCCCTGATCCCCTTCAACGAGTCCGGCGTGTTCACCGAGATGCCGATAAACCAGCCATTGTCTTTGAACATACCCGCCACACCATTACTTCGTTGTCCGTGTTTTCCCAGTAAAAAGTTTCCTAAACTAATCAATTTAAACGGCTAAAGTTCTCAATATGAAACATACCGCAGAACTTCGTAACAACTCCCTCCTTCATCGTCGGACTCCGTGTTTGGGTGATGTCGAACAGATAGTAGCCGTCACCAGGTCCCAAGGATTCGAAACTCCATGGATAAGCGGGAAATTCGTCACCGTGCTTTTCCAAAAGCATGTAATCGTGGTCCTCGTCAATCATGATCACGGTGACCTGAAAAACGTAGTTTTTCTAGTCTTTTAATTAAAAACAGTTTGAAGCCAACCTGAAATTGGACTGCCTTATCGAGGACACTGTATATCGTAATTTCATCGCCTTGCTTAAACGACGCATGCGGCCCATGGTAATGCGTAACCGCACATTGTTCATGGAAAACGACCACCAACTGATGGGTCTCAGAGTCGGGTGTTGTAGTGGTGTAAAGACACTGCTCGAGCCGTTTTACAGTGTGGGGGTACATAATCCTGGAAAAAATGTTTATTAGCAGAGCTTAAATGTGTGAAAAAATATATATAAACTCGAATAGGCAACTTTAAATGACCGCAAAACATGAGAGAGCACTCGAAAAGACTTTTGTATTGACTTAACGCGACACAATGACAAAAAAGTGTAAAGTTGACAACTTTTGTTGTGATAAGACTGACTTTGTCAAAGCTATTTGAAAAAGAAGCATTTCGAAACCTTTCTTCAGCTGCGTGCGCACAAATGACTCCCACCGCTCGTTTAAAAGCGTGCCCGCAACCTGCAGGACACCGACTCGACGTGTCATTCGTGCATCGCCGCCGCTGGCTGTCTTCGTGTACCACGTTTACGCGCTTCAACCATGGCTGCCATCGATCAACTATTCGACATTCGCAACAGCTACTACCTCGGTGCCTATCAGCAGGCTATCAATGATGCTCAGGTGAGTTTTTGATGGTTCAAATTGGATTTTTTTATATATATTTTATGAAAATTGTCAAAACAAAGTTGAGTGCTTTCTTTCCAGAACGCCCGCGTCAAAACCGAATCCGAAACGACCGAACGGGATGCCTTCCTTTACCGTTCCTACATTGCTCTCGGCAAGACGTCGATTCCTTTGAAAGAAATTGACGCCAACACGTCGAACGTGGCGCTGAGAGCTGTGCGACGATTTGCCGATTATACGGCGAATCCGGGCAAGCGGTGAGTCTGTTTTTTGATTAAACTGTGAGTGTAATTGATGATTTCAGTGCCAAGATCACCGCTGACGTCGAAGCCGAGGTCGCTGCCGGCATTGACCCCGATGATGTCAACCTGCTCCTGGCCGCTGACATCCTCGTCCGTCACAACAACATTGACGACGCTCTCCGCGCCCTGCACCTCTCCGAATCCCTCGAAGTCCGTGCCTCGACTATCCAATGCCTGCTGAAGCTGGATCGCGTCGATTTGGCCATCCGTGAATGGAAGAAGATGCAGGAAGTCAACGAGGACGCGACGATCACGCAATTGGCTCTCGCCTGGGTCAACATGGGCGCCGGCAAGGAGAAGCTCCAGGAAGCCTTCTACATCTACCAGGAAATGATCGACAAGTACGGTGCCACCGCTTATTTGCAAGTTTCTCAAGCTTCTAGCCTCATCCAACAGGGCAAGTACGCCGAAGCCGAGAAGCTCCTCCAAGACGCCCAACAACGCAGCCCCAGCGACCCCGATGTCCTCGTCAACCTGCTCGTCGTGAGCACCTACCTCGGCAAGGCCCCTGAAGTCGTCAGCCGATACATCAACCAGCTCAAGGATGAACACCAAGACCATCCCTGGGTGCTCGACTTCATCGCCAACGAGAAGGCGTTCGACCGTGCCGCGCAAGAAACTGTTGCATAAATTGAAATCTGGGAGATGGGATAACTTATTTGGGGACAAACTGTGATGTCATGCTAATACTAATCTTTTGTAAATCTTAACTTGGATATATAAATAAATGTTTTATATCACAAACTGCGAGATCATTGAACAGCAATCAACGAACACAAAGAAATATATTTACAAATCGTCGAGAGGGGTTCGCTTCGGCGGCGCCCCACAGGGCTGGATCATCTTATCAAGCTGCTCGACACGAGCCCGTTCCCGGCTGTAGTTATTGGCGACGGCCATGTAGCTCAGATGGTCCGGATGTCCGACGATCGAGGCCGACGTGTCGCGATGCTGGTTCGTCAGCCAATCCCAGCGATTCGTGTCGGCATGACCACAGCCAGTGTAGCGGGATTGGAGATGCTCGAGCTGGGCTAGGACGTGGAAACGCTCGGTGTTGGCGGCTTTCTCGGTGGAGGACGACATTCTGCAAAGTTTTATATATAAATTTCTAAACTGAGCATCTTTTATAACATGGAAAGAAAAGGAAACCAAACTACAACAGTCCGCGATCAATATAACACGATAAAAACTGATGGTCCAGGCAAATGTCATAAAACAAAATGCGAAAACATTGGAAACAAGAAAAGCAAAGAAAAACAGCAAGCAAAAGCGCAAATCTCTTCATGGCATTCAAAAACGTTTTGCCAAGCGTGAAAACCGGTTCTGAGCAGTGCGCAGTGCGACATTATCATTTGCCGGCAATTTACAAATATTTCATTTAAACTGCGAAAAATCGACATTTCCTTTTTAAAGTTAAGCAATATGTTAAGAACTACTTTCTGATAAAATAAAAATTTAAACACCCAACAATTCGTATGTAAATTTAACAATAGAATCAAAAATTACTGATAAAAATCTGTCGTCAGGTACATAGCTAAAAACCCAAAATTTTAGAACATTTTTTGCTAATATTGCGTCAATCACGACCAATTGTCACACCATTTTGTTCACTCAAACCACTTCCACTTTGTCCTTCTATCTGTTTGTTCTGATTGAACCTGCCAGTCGACTACTTACACCACACGAACGACGGCTACATAGGTTCACCCACCATCTTCTTCTCGAAAATGCCTGAGGACATGCTCCGTTTCACGATCAGTGGCGGAGCCGCTGGCCTTGCCGTCGATGTAGGCTTGTATCCGCTCGATACCATCGAGACCAGGCTACAGGCAGCTGAGGGGTTCATGGCCGCTGGCGGGTTCCGGCATTTGTATCGTGGGCTGGGCAGCATCGCCTTGGGCGCTGTTCCGTCCTATGCGCTGTTTTTCTGCACTTATGAAAAGTTGAAGGAGGTTACTGGATCGAAAGGTTGGTTTTAAACTGTTTGCTTTACACAGGCAATAATACTTTCATTTCAGGTGCCGTAGGCGAAGCCCTCTGTGCCACAGCCGGCGAACTGATATCCCTGCTCGTCGTAAATCCGGTCGAAATCATAAAACAACGCGCTCAAGCCGGAAGAGCCCACACCCTCTCGGCGATAACGAAGGACATTTGGGCGAAACACGGCCTTCATGGTTTCTATCGAGGATACTTTTCGCTGGCTGCGATTACTGTACCTTTCACTTTTATCCAGATTCCGGTTTGGGAGGCGCTGAAACGTGAAATTCAGATTGTTACTGTGGGTTTTTTGGACTTTATTTTTAAACTGCAGTTGTAATGGGAATTTTCTAGAAAAAAGACAAATGCACGCCCCTGGAATCAGCCCTATCCGGCATGTGTGGCGGCTGTCTCGCTTCAATCTTCACCATGCCGATGGATGTCGCCAAAACGCGGATCATGCTATCAGACTCTGACATGACCTTGGGCCAAACAATGATCCAAATCCGAAAGAATGAAGGCTTTTCAAAGCTGTTTGCTGGCGTCCTTCCGAGAACCGTCTATGTTGCCGTCGGCGGATTCGTCTTTTTCACGGCCTATGAGTATACGCTGGAATTTTCGAAGGAGTGGTTTACGAGTTGACATTTATTGATTGGTATTGATAGATTTATTAGTTCACCGGATAGTTACGATAAATTTTCACAGGGTAGTTGTTTTAAAAAGCTTAAACTGGATTTGTTCTTTGTTTAGGCAATAGTGATGCCGGACCAGAACTTGACGCCGTTTTCAATCGTCAATCGATTGAAAACATAATTAGCGAGATCGTTCCAGGCGGATTCATAGTAGAAGGTTGGTCCTTTGACAGCAACAGTGAGGCTGTTGACGTAGTCGGTCTTGCCGTAGGGAGCTGCGGTGCCTGTACGGACGGCGTAGACGGTGGTGGCTCTGCTTCCGGGCAGGGTTGGGACATAGGTTCCGCCGACGGCATTGGTCGTGTCAGAATCGGCAACGACAAGGATGGAAGTCGGGTTGTAGCCGCTGATGGTCCAGCTCCATCCAACTGAGGAGTAGCCAACTTCTCGGAGCGCATAGAAGATGGCGTTATCGATGGCTTGTTCGGCATTTTGAAGCGCAGCAGCTTGGGAGGTGACCTGCCCGGGGTACGGTACTAGGGTTGCCGTGCCATTTTGGGTGTAGAAAGTCCAGGAGACCGGTGGGGCAAAGCTGAAGGTGAAGGTCGGGTTTTGGAGGAGCCGGCCGCTGGCAGGGCCGCAGGAATTGGCCACGGCGATGAGGGCAAAGGCGAAGAGGGCTTGGAAAAACATGTTTGGTTGAAGCTAAACTGTCGTTGAATCGCGGTCTCCGGCGCTTTTATACAGACAAAATACCTCCCCCAGTGCAACAATCCCAAAATTACGTCTATTTACATAGCAATTTTATTCGCTTTTTAACTATCAGTCACAACTTTCGCCCAATTGTCACACTTGGATCAAAAGAATTTCCACCAAGGTTAGCCCAGGAAACTTATTTTATTGCAATCTGCAATCTTGACATTAAAAAAGCTCGCTTTCACACCTCCGCCTGCGCAAGGGAGTGCCGTGATTGACGTAACATCGCTTTTTGGACCAATTTTTGACCCCGTTTTTATGACTTTTGTCAAGTTTTGATGATTTTAAACTGTAGAAATAACTGATAAAAAATACCAAATCAATAACATGTATCTTTATATCAAACACATTTTCAAACAGTTTATCAATATCTTTCATCATTCACTTCAAGTGCTGTGATTCATTCGCAAACTTTTGATAGTCTTCCGAGAACTTTTTCAACGCAATATCGTGATCCTTGGATTTAATCTTCCCCTTGCCCTTCATGTAGTCCAGGACGGCCTTGTGTAAAAAGACGTACTGTAGATCGGTGCTGACGGCGTAGGCGCGCTGTTTTCTCAGGTTAGTCAGGAAGGTGTCCATTTGGCATTCATGGCCTTGGAATAGGGATTCGAGGACGACTTCAATCGCGACGAATGTGCAGGCTCGACCGATTCCGGTGGAGCAGTGTACTACGATGGGTTTGCTGGAATTGGGGATTTTGAAAAAACTGTAACTTCTGTTGACAATACCGGGTCAATTTTTGGGTTACTGTAACAAAATTTTTGACTTATTTTTTAAACCAAAACTGAGTTCGAGGTGAAGTGGTGTTAAAGAAAAACTAAATTTCAAAAAAGAAATCAAAAAGAAACTAACTCACTGCGTGCTCCGAATACCATGCAGCAATGCCAGAACGGTCTGTGACCCGGCTGGCACTTTTCGATCCTTCCAATTCGTCCATCGATGATGTTGTAACCTTTGAACGCCGGACCGAGTTGTCACCTTCAACTCTGACGTTGTTACTTTGCCTTCTTCGGGTTCTGCCTTCTCGACGAGCATTTCCGAAACTTGTGAGTTGCTAATTTCATAGTTTTCAAACTGCACCCTGTCGCCCTTCGTCGCCGGGAAGTATTTCGCGCATTTCGACCGATTATCCTCGAAAAAGTCACACAGCATGACGATCTGCTCCACGTGCTCCTGGACGACCATCCGCCAGAAGTCGATGATGGTCGTCTCCATCGGGGCCTGGGTCACGATGAATCGCGACTGTGATCTTACGGAGGTGATGTAGTTTGCATGGATGTAGGAGGTTGTATGCTTCTTAAGGACGACACGGGTCGAATCGAGACAGGCAAGATCGTTGAATCTGTTTTTGGCGTGGGAGGTGTTTTCCTTGAAGGCCGTGACTTCTGTCGGGACAACTTCCTTCGGATTGGCGATATACTCTGCAGCGAGGCCTTTGACACCCTTATTGAGAGTTCGTTCGAGAAAGGCGGCGACGGCTTTAGCTACTCTGGCATGGCGTTCGCGATCTTTCGGCTTTGCAGGTTCATCGGTAGCTGTTGTGGTTGTTGTTAAGGTTGAGGTGTCGTTTTTGTGTTCAGTGGCTTGCATTAGGGTTGCTCTGGAAACTGACAATAAAGTTTTGACCGTTTTTGTTACATAGCTTTTTGGAATAAACTGAGATTTTCTCGATGTGCCAATACGGTAACTTTTCGTGCTGAGACCCCTATTAAATCAAAACTTGATTTTATGATCGTTGCATCAAATACTGTTTATTGGGCGCTTTTAACGAAAATAAGTCTCAAAACTGTTGTTTATGAACATCAATGGTACAAACCTCTCCCAAACATTCATCGGCAACGGCACCAATGCCGTGCTGGACCCCGCGCCATCGGGCGAAACTTCTGTAGTGGCTTCTGTCGTGAGGGTCCGATCTCGTAGCCGCTTCCTCTTTTTCGATATTCGTGAATTCCTCCGGTCAGTCATGTTGCAAACGAGCGTGCTAATGTCGTAATTAGCCTGTTGCAGGTTCCGACGATCCTATCGACACCGGGCGCGCCATCAGTCGGCCGATTCCTATGCTTTTTGTTGCCTGGGTGGGTCCTACTCGATTTATGCTAATTATTGGAGGCATTTGTAGTTTTGAGTTTGTAAACTGATTGTGTCCGGCCGCCTATTTTGTTACACATTTTATTATATTTCTATTTTTTTACTTTTTTAAACTGAAACGCGACACGTTTTCCGATTTATTGAACCCACCTGCATTTCTGGACCCAATGCACCCTTCCATTGTTCCCCCCGGTGGCCCTTCCCTTTCCTAGACTGTGCTGTGCTCAGCTTACCTGACGCCGTTTTTGTCAACGAAATGCAACTACGTACGCATCACTTCAGTGAATACTCGAAAGATCAGTCATAAGAGCCACGAATACGACCCATTTAGGGTGTACTATCGGGTGATTTTTAAGTTCCTTGTACACATGCAGACAGTGACATCGTTGCAGCTTCTAATCAGACATCAGTTTCCACGACAAACAACAACTTTATTTAAATCTGTCACGACGGAAGTAAAACAATCTGATGGTACATAAACCCCTATTGTAGTATTGTGAAACGGTAAAAAAAACTCAGATCTAATACGTGATATCGATCAACAAAGAGCCAATAGTTAACTTAGGTCTTTAGAAACTCAAAGATGGCGGGTGTTGGAAGTGCGTGTTTTGCATCATGGGATGTGTGGGGCCACCGTAACCACTCGTGTTGAAACTGTTCTGCCACATGGCCACGGGCGGCATTTGAGGGTGGGTGAATTCGGGGTTGGAATCAGGGGATACGGATGAGGAATGGGGCTGGGGAGAGTCTTCGGAATCGGTTTGGAGGGGTTTTGAGGGCATGTTGACCATGTAGGGGTCGTTTGAGGGCGACATTGGGCTGAAATTTGTGGATAAAACTGTCATAATGATGAAAACTTTCAAACTTAATTAAGCTCAAACTCACCGACTACAAGCATAAGGCCCAAGCATGTAATTAGACAGCGTCGAAAGCATGTCATATCCGTAATTGCCCGCATTGTTAGTGCCCAGCGTGTTGTTTGTTAGGGTTGGGTTCGATAGCTTACTGTAACTACAAGCTTTAAATCATAATTCTAACCCCAAAACTGCAAAATCCTACCGTTCCGTCTCCGAATACGGGCTCGTGGGGTCGTTTGACTTCATCTTGGCATCGCTGTCTTCCAAAATCAGCTCTTCCATTATCCGCTCGATCCTCGCTACTCCGCTCATTTTCGACATGAGGACATCCTCAGACATAGATTTAGCCAGTGATTGCAAAGGACTGAGAATGAAAAACGTCAAATCTCCAACACGATGAGGGTCTTTGATCGTTTTCGTGTTCACATAGTGCTCCAATGACGTGAAAATTTTTCGACGTGTTTGGAGGACTTTCATGACGCTTTCCCGGGATAAGCCTCGGGCTACAGGGTTGAAAAGAACACAAGCTTTCAGGGCTATGAATTCATAGTCGTCCATCTGCATGAATCGCATGGGGGCGACGAGTTGGTCCATAACGCGTTCACAGTCTCGACGGATGTAGTCACTGAAATCGGGGTGATTAAACTGGGTGAACGGACATCTTCACTCACTCAGGGAACTGTGCCACTTCTCCATTACCCCTCACAATCATGGAATCATTCAATAACCTCAGCGAATCGGCCGAATTTATCGATCGATAAGCGACGCAGAGTACGATGTGTTGGCTGGCAAAGTTTTTCAACAGTGCCGTCTGATCGGCGGGGTTCAGTTCTGCGAATGGTCTCAAAGACTTGGCCCATTCGATGACCAATAACAACTGACTATGAAGACTGTGGAAAATGTCGTTAACACTGGCAGAACGGCACTGATTACGCATGCTGAAGTCAGGCTCGGCACGGGCTGCGTATTCGACTTGGCTGGTTTCCTTGATCACGGTTTCGCGTAGGCTTTTGATCTTGTTTTCAGCTTTCAACAAAAAGTCGAGGAGGTTCGGTGGGGAATCCCAGGTCGAATCCATCAAGGGGTCACAAGTTGTCGGAGAATTGTTTCCACCGAAGCTGGTCGGCATGGCAGTGTTGGTCGGAGCCGCTGGCATGTTGGTGAAACTCATCCCGGACGGACCCATTCGTGGCCGCTTCCCGATCAGGTCTCGTTCATTTTGCACGGCTGAAAATGCATGTGGCAAAGTAACACAGAGCTCTATGTCTGGCAGCTTGACTCACCGTCAACCTTCATGCCGAAATTGATGCATCGGGTGTAGCGACAGGCACGACAGACTGCTCTGTTGTGTTTGTCGATCTTACAGTTGCCGTTGAAGCGACACGTGTACGTGTAAGAGCGGCGGATGGTGCGGCGGAAGAAGCCCTTACAGCCGTTACAACTTGGGGAGCCTTAAAGGGGTTTGATTTGTAAAAAAACTGAGATAACCATGTAGTTTGGTACTGTAGACCCCTATTAAGCATACTGTAACACCCCATTTAAGGCTACTGTAACCCACCATAGTGTCGCCCCGTCGCTTGATCTCCACAAACAACACAAATCAAGCCACTAGAAGTTGCTGTCGCGGACTCTGGCGGCGTATCAGTGTCACGGCTGTCATCGGTGCTTTCGCGCTTGATGGATAGGCCCATTGGCGGGCATTCCGATGGGAGCCAATCGGCCGAAGAGGTTGTCGCGATCGAGGACATTTTTCTGGAAAACTGGAATCCATTCGGTAACGATATATTTAATGGAAACACGAAAAAGGGTTCATCTATCCATGAGTCTTAATTTCTGTGTTTCAATGACGCAGTAAAATGGTCCTGCTCTTCGAAAAAGACCGAAACAAAAGAACCATCTCGACGAGAGTCGTCTTCCTTCGTGACGTTATCACAAAAACGGCTATGAGAGCAGCCAGCGCGTATATTTTCTGGGTTGTGTCGGATGGCTTCTGGCCCTGGGGGCACACACGCACACCACGCACATGCACACCGACAAAGATGATGGAATTGGATGCATGGCAAACACGTGAAAAAGGGGTGGATGGGTTCGTTAAGGGGTATTGTAATTAACGATATTGTGATTGAAAAAACTGAATGCATTCGTCAATGGGTAGAATCGAAAGCACAAAAATGTTTCAAAAAACCAAAAAAAAGTGATAACACAACTATCAGCTAGCTTATCAGTCAAAAAATACCCCCCCAATGGCCGTGTCCGCCAACTTGTCGCGGCGCGATCGACTTCTATCAACTGGGAATCCGCCAGCCAGCCCTAGGCGAACGGGTGACAACGCCGACCGACCCAGCCTATCGACGACAATGAACGCGGCAGGCCGCCCGAGGAACGTTATCACTTTTCACAGAGCCCCCCTCTGACTACATACGCCTTGTTGCAGGCGCGACGGGTTAGAAGTTGACCTCCAGAAGAAACATGGGTGCCCTTATCGGATAGTGGAGACACGCGGGATGGCTTACGCCGGGTTGGATTTTGGGGGGAATCAAACTTGTAACTTGTAA
>KB455460.1:2034545-2047289 GCA_000341325.1 Panagrellus redivivus | reverse complement strand
GTGGGAGAGGGCGTGGTGGGGGGGGGGGGGGGGGGGGGGGCAAGTAAGCTTTGGATAGGAACATGGGCGTGGAGGCGTGTATGAGGGGGGACAATGGGGCAGGGTTTTGGTAGGATAGAATCCGGGGTTGTTGGAGGCGGGAAAATCTGGAGGTAATTTCAATGTTTCGATACAGAACACTTATAATGATTATGATGTGTAAAAACACTTGCATTCTGGATTCTTGACCTTTAAAAGTCATAAAGTTTACAAGTCAACTGCTTAAATTAACGTTTAAAACTGTAAAACCCCAACACAATGGACGAAAAATTGCGCGTCACTTCCAAATTTTGCCCCAAACACGTATGCAACACTTCCAAACCAAAACCCAAACCCTTTCAAACAAAACTTTCCGAACACCGCCACAACCTTCGCCGCCGGATATCACTGCGCCAGCGTTTCATTTCAATGTTTGCCGATGCTAGCCTGGCTTTTTATCTGCTCTTCCCCCCAAAAAATGAACATTGAAAAACAGTCTGGCCGCTCTCGAGTTGCAATCTGTTTGCTCAGTCTGTCGGGTTGCTGCCTCTGTTGCTTTGTCCAATTTTCGAATCAAATTATGGACTTATTTTACAAAATTAAACTGCCAACATCAATCTATGATAAAATTATGCATCACCTACAGTAATATGAAGCAATGCGACGCGTGGCGCATAATCTCGACCTCTCGAAGACAGACGAAGAAAGGTAAACAACAACGTTATCAGGGGACCGTCAGTGTTAAATGTCAATTGTTTCGAGGAAAGGGGAGAACTTTTTCAAAAGGGGCATCATGGTACATCCGGAAGGTCGTGGAGTGATGCCATTTTATGATTATGGTGATATAAGAATGTCGACGACGGCCTTGGGATGGAATTTTTGGTCCAATTCGGTGACTACATACGTTTTGGTTCTTGCGGGTGTAAAAAGAGCAAAAATCAGACATGAAAGGCGGTTCACACGTGACCGACACGTTGGGGCCGGGGGGTTGAGATAAGGATTTTCTGGAAATCGGACCACTTTTATTTTTGATTATCGTGGGTTACTGTATACAAGATAATAAAACTGGAATTGTGAACTCTTTAAATATATTTTAAAATACCAAAAAAATCAATAATTTAAAAGTTTCCACAAGGTAGAAATGCCATTATACAGATAAGGGTCGTCGCTTATGCGCTGTTTCGTCACAGATTCATCAGTTCGGTCATCGGAATCGCTACCAATCCGCGTTTTGGGGTCTGATTTGGTAATTGAGTCGACGTTTGACGGCTTTCCGGAAGTCGTTCCCAAGGTAGTTGGGTTTGGAGTGCTTGATGGGGCAACAGCGGCTTCGGTGACACTGTCAACGTCATTTCCGTCGATGCCGTCAGGCGAGTACCGACAACAGACCCCCTCTCCTCGGGTATAGGGATTAAAGACGCATGACGCGTCTCGGGGACAGTTTTCCGGGACTTTATCAGCATCGGCGAAGATTCCGTTGGGCGCGGACAACTCGAGACCGAGCATCGGGAGCAAACAACGAAAGGGCTGTGCTCCGTGCGAGTGGGTATCCGCAATGCCGTTGGCGAGGAGCATTTTCATGCCGAATTTGGCGCAGATTTGGGTGTAGTCCCGGACGGCTGAAAATGGAATCATAAAACTGGGGCCGTCATCAGTTCTGAAAACTTACAAGGAATCGGACAACAAAGCGAATAAGACCGCTCTTTCTGCACATCAACAAACCATTCCCGACAGAACTTCCCGGTCGAACAAGTCTTACCATCAGTCGAACAATACTCATAGTTGCTAATTTCAACCAAGCCATCCACCGATGGACATGCCGGCTTCGCAATACAATGTTCCACAACGCTAGATGGCTCCGGCATGAAGCCTTCAATACACTTACAGTACCCCTTCAGGCATACTGTATTCGACCCAGCGGAGCAATCTGCCGTGGATTCGCATTCGCCGCCGAGTTTTGCCATCTTTTTACAGATGCCTTCAATCATAGCATAGCCAGCGGCGCATCTGCAGGTCCGCTCCGGGGTGCCATTGTCAGCGCAGATAGAATCCACGACATCCTGGCACTGCTCGTCGACAACACAACTTTCGCCATGTTTAGCGGCGGCGTAGCACTTGTCGCCTTGGCGTATTGGCAGGTTTCGAGGGCAATCATTGGGACAACACATGGCTTGAGTGTGAGTGCCAATGTTGTACGTGAAACAGTAATGGGTGTCCATAGGGCAGTTCCGGCATCCGTAAGATTTGGGTTCGCCGACGGGACATTTGACTTTGAGCATTGGGCAGCAGAAGCCTCTGGTATCAGTAAACTGGGGAAATAAACAGTAATTGCCCAGAGGGCATGTGAGTGTTTTCTTATCACAAGTCAGTGGATAGCCGTCTTGGAGTGGTGGATCACCGATGGGGCACTGTTTGAGGGTCAAACATTGCGATTCACGGCGAACGGTGCCCGGAATACATCGGCATCGGCCGGAGAGGCATTGCGAGTATCTGATGGAACATTGTTCATTCCGGGAACACTGGCCATCAAGTTCGAGGACGGGAAGGCATTCAGAAGAAACTGCATTTGGACGCGGAACGGAGATCATGGTCGGTGGGCATGTTTTGAGGCAACGCTCACCATCGTTGATTGCAACTAGGCCAGGGGCGCATTCACAATGGCCAGAGGGTGAGCATGTTAAAGGGTTCGGGCATTGAGTGTCTCTTTGACAGAGGGTGCCGAGACGGATTGCTGGAAATAAACTGCTCGTTGATCAATCGAGCTTAAAAAAGAACAAACCCCTCCGACATCCATCAGCAACCGCTTCACCAGCAACAAATCCAGCTTGACACCTGCACTTCCCATCAGCACAGTAGGCATAGTCAATCCCAAGACACTCTATCGTCGATTCACACTTATCCCCCAACTTTTTCGACAATGTGCCGGCACTGAGTAGTTGTAGCGGGTTTCCGGCACTGGCAGCATGCGAGAAGAACCATGTTAGAGGAGATAATTCGGCGGAAGTTACAAAACTGAAGAAACTAGCAACAGATATCGCAGAAAATAACAACATTGTATCAAAGTAAAACTGGTGAAAATTGTAGCTCGTCGAGTTCCGTCACTCCAGATCAAATGACCCCGAGCCAACTCTGCCCTTTGTTGCGTGGGCGGTATGGCCAGGAGTTGCGCATTTCAACCCTTTCAAGAATAGGAATTGCGTCGTCTGAATGGGCCCCACCAGTTACGTGAAATGTGATTCTAAAGAAATAGCGTCAAGTGATCTCGCTCGATCACACTGGGGTTACCAGTTTTTGAGTCTCGATCGCGATTCAACAATTGTGTACACATTGGCGCCCTTCCGCAATTCAAGAGTGTCTGCGCCAAGTCGGAACCACTTGTTGCGAGTGTTGTGCCTCAGGGGATTGGGAGGAAGGGTCAAACAAAGGTGCGAACTGGTGGCGAGTTGTAAAACTGATCTCTTTTTGAACGTCTCAAAGTTCAGTGATAATGTGATACAAAAATTGGAACTTCGTTTTTGTCGCAATATAACCATTTATAAAACACATAATTAATCAAGTCTCGGTTCCATCGGATTTACGCACGACAAAGACATCTTCATATCGAGCCGCGGCGCATCGCGAGCATCCGGATCCTCGAGAAGTGCCCGATCCAGCGCGTCATTCTCGTTCTGCTTCAGCTCCCGAAGCCGTGCCGACATCATGTGCGATTGGCCGAGGTCGCCGATGACCCCGGCACGCTTGATCAGCTCGCCATTGTCGACTTCCCAGTCGAAGGGCGTGTGTAGATCGACCTTATTCCGCTCCATCACACGTTCCAGCAATAAAGCCATTTTGACGTAGTTTGGCCGATCCATGAAGCCACAGGAATCGATAAGGTCCATGATTTCGCTGTATTCTGGCGGGCATCCGGTAAGAAAGGCCTCCCTGCCACCAGTTCGGGCAAACTTCTTGGCATCAGCGATTTGTTTGTGCTGTTTCATGGGCTCCATGTGGAACCATGGCAGCGTGCCACAAGTGCATTCGACGATCATGTAGAGCCAGGATTCGAGATCGTCTCGACGGCATTGTTCCTGGTTATTGTGGGATGCAATGGGCGCGTAGTGGATCGTACCGAGGAGGGCGGCGGCGTTTCGGGGTTGCAGCATGTTGCCGTTTTTGTCTCTGAAATGAAAACTGGCTCGAAGTTTTGTGGACGTGCAAACATACTTGTATCGCCGAGCAAAGCCAAAATCCAACATGTAAACTGTGCCGATGTCAGCGCCTTTCCCAATAGTGAAATTCGGCGCCTTGACATCTCGGCACAGCCAACCCATATCATGTAGGATCTCGATCCGCCCCAAAGTGTTGTGAGCGACTTTTAGGGCGGTGCCTATGCTGAACTTTTTATCCGGCATGGATCGTCGGAGCTTGTTGAGATCCACCCCGACAAGCTGCATCACGGCATATTTGTAGTAGTTGGTCCGGCCGGCACAGACGAGTAGAGGGAAGCCGGTGGTCTTGCCGGAGCGCTTGATTTGGGTTAGCACGTAGACGTCGAGCTTCAGGACGGGGCTGAAAGATTCTTTAAACTGACATACTTGTCTGTAGACAACTTCTACTCACCGAATGTTGCCCTCTTCCCGCTCCACCTTCATCGCATACTTGTTGCCATTCTTGACATGAAGCACTTTGAAGACATCACTGAAAGGGCCACTCGCCAAACAACGAAGCACTTTGAATTCGCCCTCTTCGGGATGGAAGATACTGCCGCCGACTTGAGGCATCAGAGGATCCGGCACGTTGTTCGAACCCATCGATTATGGCCCAGAAAGATGCCTCGCCGCTCCCATTCGATCGGGAAAAGAATTCTAAAACTCACGAAACTTCTCCGCGCATCTATTCAAATTCGCCAAAGCAAAAAAAAACAACAATTTTATAGAAAAAAACCGGACAAAAACAGCGTAAAAAGATAAGGGAACAAACAAAACTCAACAAAATGTTATTTAACCTTTTAAATAATTTAGCTTTCTTTGCCTTCGCGAGTTCGAACTTCGGTTCCGACAACTTTGAGTTTGAAGAAGTAATCGAAATCGTAGTCGATGCCGATGGCCTTGGGCGCTCTGAAAATGTTGTAAACTGCTTCGGAGTCTTCGGTATTTATGAATTCCACGATCTTCAGGTTCATTCTTTTAGCATGCGCTTCATCAATCAATTTTTCGAGATACCGTTTCTTCGGCGTAACATTTGTACACACAAAAAAATGCGTATTAAAAAGACTACGCCGAGCGTATTCTTTTTACTACGCAAAGCGTAGTGCACAAAAACACGACGCTGCTGCGTAATCTAAAGACTACGCTTTCGTAGAAAACTACGCTCGAGCGTAGTTTTTTTAATGTTACGTTCAAACGCGCTTTCACGCTCCTTTTTGCCGTTGGCAACGCTTCATTTGGCTTATTCATAAGTGACAACATTCACATGAGCTATCAGTAATAGGTTTTTATAGAAATAAGGCACAAAAAATATAAAAACTCGATTCACATAGTGCATGATAGAATATGCAACAAAAACAACCTTTAAAAGAGTACGACACAAATATGAACTTCAATAACAACACTAACAATGGTGAAGTTACTGCGTATCTTGGAAGCATGATATTCTTGATGAGTCGGGGTGGGTTTCGTTCGGTATCTTTGACGTCGACGCTGACAGTTTTGGTCCTTCTTCAGTTTATATCGTAAAGATGATGTGAATGGTGCCACTTCTGATATGTAATTGATAAGCATCACCGGTTGGCAGGCCTGACTGAATAGTTTGAGACACATCTAAAATTTTTTATATAAAACAAGTGAAGGAAAAATAAAAAGCTCTAGAAACATACTTTTTGTGATGGTCAAGCTTCTCTAATCACGTATGTTGCCGGTGAGGGTGAACTCGCGGAGTTCCTGTAAAAACTACGTTAGTTTTGATCTTTTTTTGAGAAATATCTTACCTCATAGTGGATCATTAACTTAACTTCTCCAAGTTCAGTGTCAAATCTCTCGGAAATTCTTCGCATACGAGTAGATGATCATTTGAATGCCTGCTGAAACGGATATGGATCACAAGTATAAACACAAAACGCAATGCAATTGATAAAACATAGTCGAAAACACAAGTCTGACTTGACGTGCCACGACTAAAAACGCGCGCGAAGCGAACTTTGAGGAGCGCATGTGTTTGACGTTAAAAGACTACGCCGGCGTAGTCTTTTTACTACAGCATCTAAAAAAGAATACGCTGCGCGTAGTCTTTTTATTACGGTTTTGCGTCTCTTTAAAGACTACGCTTGGCGTAGTCTTTTCATTTTTTTGTGTGTATCGGTAAACACATCCATCTTCTTGACCACATCCTATCGCAACCGGCTTTGGCGCTGGTTTTCGGAATCTTGCAATCGGGTCTTTTCTCCGGAGCTAACATCTCTGGTTAATCCTACCCGCGCTCACGAAACTTTTGGCGTTTTTTGCAAGAGGCCAGCGACCCGAGCAAGACGAATGCGTTCATCTTACGATCGCGCGACGTGGCACTTGCTAGCTTGATACAAAGCCGAATGCAGGGGGTGCATCGCAACCATTAGCACATTTACAACGGTTACAAGGTACACGATTGCTTTTTTAGAATAACCGGGGCGGGTCATTCATTTATTCAATTCATCTTTTTTACCGAGTCTTGAATTGGGATGGGTATAACAGATTTCGTGAAAACTTTTTTTTTATTATGCGTATACTAAAGCACAGTTTGTCAATTTGTGTATACACATCCGTATTTTGAGGATCTCTTAAAAGTTGTACCCCAAAAATTGACTAACAATTCATTTTAATGATAGTTTTCAGAAGATCATGGACTTCGCAATCCACCAAAGTTCACTTTTGGCCGAAGATCATCTAAAATCCCAAATAGACGCATGGAATTATGTCAAACCTTTTTTCGACGAAATGGCTACAGATATTTCACCACGTATTCTACCATTTTTGCTCAAAAGCTTAATGCACTATAAAAAGGAAATTGAAACCGCCAAAAAAAAACTATACTATATGTCTAATTACCTCACTAAAGTTTGCAAAGTTGCGCAACTCCTTGTACAATCTTACGGCATACCTAATATGAAATCTTTAATTGATATCGCAAATGGAGTTCTTGAAGCGATTGACGTTTTACAAAATCAATTCGAAGGTAACCAAAATATTCCATTTAAAAAACTACCCTACGAATTTCAAACCAGATTGATCGAGCTTCTTCCGCGCTGTGATTTGGTTACTTTTAAAATGGCTGGAAAATCTAATCTAAACGTTAATAAAATGCTACGACATGGAACGTTTTCGCACTTTTTGGTTGTTGTGGATTCCAAAGGTAAATACGAAGACAAAAAAACAAGATTTGCGGAAATGGATTACGATATTATCAGTGTTACTAACTTTCTGAAGTCAGACAGTTTTTATGTTCAACATAGATTGTTCGTGGACGTAGATTCAAGCGAAGATTTTGCTGATGTTGTTAAACCTATTAATGGTGTATACGTCTTTTTGGAGCTTACCGGAAGTTATACTTGGAAGCATGCGATAAACTTAATGTACCGTAGTTCAAAGTTAAGTAGTGTAACTTTATATCATGCAATACAGATTGAAGAAATGGATTTTGATGAATTTTTTGAAGCTGTTGCACAATGGTTGTATGAACAAAGGCCATTTATGTATGTGCATTGAATTAAGATAGAGATAATATGACAGTTTTTCAGGTTGGAAATTCAATGCTCTCATTTGGATGACACATTTCAACAGCGCTTTAAGGAATATGTCGAAACACAAACACAATTTAATGTATATTTTTCTGTTGGTTCTGTTGTTGTTTGTATGGAACCGTGGTGGCGGTAGTTTTAATCAATAACTGTATTTTTAAATTTAAATCGAACAAAACCAGAACACAAAGACAAGAGAACAAACAAAACTCAACAAAATATGATTCAAACCCTTGAAATTATTCAGCCTTCTTCGCCTTCGCGGGTGTGAACTTCGGCTTGATGCCTCCGGCGATTTTGAGTTTGAAGGAGTAATCGAAGTCGTAGTCGATGCCGAGGGCCTTGGCTTTGGCGAGACGGGAATTGATCAATGTGACGAGGGCGCTCTGAAAAGGATGTAAACTGGTTCTGCCTCCTTATGGTATATATAACTTACATGATCTTCAGGTTCATTCTTCTTGGCATGCGCTTCATCAATCAACTTTTCAAGATACTCTTTCTTCGGCATAACTTTCGTATCCGCAAAAACACCCGTCGTCTTGACCACATCCGGAACCTCCTTATTCGTCAGATGCTTCACGTGGATCAAATTCTCAGGGCCCATAAGCGACTTATCGAGAGTTGAAGCGACGACGGCAGCGACTTCCTTGACTTTGAATCCGACATAGACGACGCCGGAGAAAGCGCCCTGGAAATTCACTTTTTATAAAACTGTAAGAGGAAGAATAAACACTTACTCGTTCATTTCGCAGCACGACAACCTTGGAAACCTTGCCGAATTGTGAGAAATAGTTAAAAGCAGGCTCCTCGACGAACCCGGCCGGAACATTCGTGATTCGCAGGAATGGCGACAGCGCATTGAGCTTTTCCTTGATGAGGAGAGACTTTTCCTTGTGAGTGAGCTGGGGCTTCTTGCTGTTCTTCTTCTTGGTGATTCCATTCGATTCGGACTTGATCTTGGCGAATTTGGGCTTGATTTCCTTGGTCTTGTCGAGTTTTGGTTTTACTTCAAGTTTGGGCTTCGTGGAGTCGGTCTTCTTGGAAGGGCGCTTACGATGACGTGCCATGGTGCCTGGAAACTGAAGGATTATGAGGGGTAATGGGTTAGAAAGGTAGGAAATGAGGGGATAATATGAGCGTTTGCAAACTGAAGGAATAAATACGTGTTTTTATATATATTTTCGGCAAAAATGCAAGTATTTATGCTTTCTACGCGTTGGTTGGCTTGTCTAAACTGCGCGGTGGATGCAATACGTGAAAAACAAGCGAAAAATAGCATCAATAGCCCCAGATTTGCAAAAGTATGGCGTCTTCAACAACACATTCATTTTTTAGGAGGCGCACGCGAAAGCACACACGCGCACTCCCACCACGAAAAGTGTAAAGAGACGAACCTTCGAAAGAGTTCGATGCGAGTTTCGAAGTTGAGGTCCGTTTTGCTCTTCGAGTCCGCTTTTCGTGCTTAGTTTCCATGACTGTCACTAATCTTTTGCATTCCTTCAGGGTTGAAACATGTTGCCAGTCCGCTTTTTGAAGGAAAATGCTCAACAGGAGCGCGGCGAAACCGCTCGCATGTCATCGTTTGTCGGCGCTATTGCCATCGGCGATCTTGTAAAGTCGACTTTGGGCCCCAAGGGCATGGTGAGTCATTTTAAACTGTCTTTTTTAGCAACAGAACATTTTCTTTTTGTAGGACAAGATCCTAGTCAGCGGAGCCGGCGAGCATCAAAGCGTCCAAGTGACAAATGATGGCGCGACCATTTTGCGATCCATCGGTGTCGACAATCCGGCTGCGAAGGTCCTCGTTGGTATGTTTTTTTAAGTTTATAACCTGTCAGATTCATTATTAGTAAATTTTCAGCCATGTCGATGACCCAGGACAACGAAGTCGGCGACGGAACCACCAGCGTCACTGTTTTGGCGTCGGAATTGTTGCGTGAGGCGGAGCGACTCATCGACATGCACATCCACCCTCAGACGATCATCTCAGGATATCGTTCGGGTTTGGATATTGCCAAGAAGGCTCTTCGTGAGGCGTCTGTCGAGTCAAAGTAAGCCTAATTTTCTTTTTAATGATTTCGAAATATATAAAAACTGCTTTTTTGTAGGGAGCATTTCGAAGGCGATCTTCTCCGCATTGCTCGCACCACCCTTTCCTCGAAGATCCTTGCCCAGCACAAAGAACATTTCGCCCAGCTCGCCGTGAAGGCTGTCCTCCGTTTGAAGGGTTCCGGCGATCTTGATGCCATCCAGATCATTAAGAAGCTCGGCTCATCCATGGAAGACTCCTACCTCGATGAAGGTTTCCTCCTCGAGAAGAAACCCGGCATGTACCAGCCGCAACGCGTTGAAAATGCCAAGATCCTCATTGCCAACACCCAGATGGACACTGACAAGATCAAGGTTTTCGCCTCCAAGGTCCGTGTTGACTCCGTCGCGAAGGTTGCCGAAATTGAAGCCGCTGAAAAGAGGAAGATGAAGGCCAAGGTCGACAAGATCATCGCCCACAACATCAATGTGTTCATCAACCGTCAGCTCATCTACAACTACCCGGAGCAGCTCTTCGCTGATGCCAAGATCATGGCCATCGAGCACGCTGATTTCGAAGGCGTCGAACGATTGGCCCTCGTCCTCGGCGGTGAAATCGTTTCCACCTTTGACTCCCCTGAGGCCGTCACCTTCGGTACCTGCGATCTCATCGAGAAGGTCACCATCGGCGAGGATGAGCTCCTCCGATTCAGCGGTGTCCCGAAAGGTGAAGCTTGCTCCATCGTTCTCCGTGGCGCGACCCAGCAGATCCTCGACGAAGCCGAACGTTCCCTCCACGACGCTCTCTGCGTGTTGACCACCCACACCCGTGATGCTCGTTCCGTGCCTGGTGCCGGTGCCAGTGAAGCCCTCATGGCCGCCAAGGTCCTCGCCGAAGCCCAGAAGGTCCCCGGCAAGGAATCGCTCGCCATCGAAGCCTTCGGTCGTGCTCTCCTCCAGCTACCCACCATCATCTGCGACAATGCCGGCCTTGATTCCGCTGATATCATCAGCAAAATCCGTGCCGAACACGCTAATGGCAACCACCGAGTCGGTATCGACATTGAAAACGGCAAAATGGCCGATGTCTACGAACTCGGCATCCTCGAATCTTTCATGGTCAAGTTCTGCATGCTGAACAGTGCCGCCGAAGCCGCCGAACAGATCCTCCGCGTCGACGACATTATCAAGTGTGCGCCGCGACAACGTGCCCCGGACAACCGCCCCTGCTAATTTTTACCGTGACTTTTTTCAATTTTTGAATACTTTGTCCATCTTTTGCGCCTCGCCAGCTTTGTCACCATCACCGAGACTCATTTTGCTTGTTTGCAGCATCCCGATCTTCGTACTTTGTTGCGTTTTGTTTCATTGATTTCCTGTGTAAGAAAATAAAATAATAATAAGGCAGGACTGGGGGTTTATGCAACGTCGATTTAGCTTAGAGGCTGCACTATTGGAAGTGCAAAGCTTTTTAGATGTAAACGATGGCCGCAGTGGCTAAAGTAATGCCGGAGGCAGCTGCCCGCAGGCAAGTCCGAGCCCGAGACCGATTTGTTTAAAGAAAACGAAACAATCTGGACTGTTGCCGGTGGCAAAGACGTTTGGGGGCTGTGAGCGATCGGGGCCAGCCTCAGCAGCCGCCGCCGGCGACGCCCAGGTTGCGCACCATCGGGATGACCCCGATCGCCAGTCGTCACACCGGACAGCCAGCGGCAGTCAGTCGAAGTCGAACGCACCTTCCACATGTCCGGAATTGACGGAGTCCATTGACCCTTTAGTTGAGATTTGTTTTTCAGCCCTAAGGAGGCTGGCTGGCGATGATATCTGGGGTGTTTGGGTTCTTTTTGGAGGGGCTGGGGTACTGTATTTGCTGATAAAACTGCCCAGTATGCTGTTTGCGTTTAACGACATCCCCTACCTAGACTAGCCGATCTAACCCCGATGGAGTACCCAATCTTCGGATGCACTCCGCCCCATCGCAGTGCCGCTCCGTCCGGCGACTCCTCCGACAGGCGCCCCCCTCCAGGCCAGCCAACATCGTCTTCGGGGCTGTCCATCCCCAAACGCAGTCGACCCGAGTGTGCCTGCGGCGATCAGTGGTCGGTCGTCGACTCTACTGTTTTTGACTACCATCGCCCATCCTAATTCTCCTTAGAGAGAATCCACTTCCCCTGCAAAAATCTATCCCTTTTTTCGCCTTTTCCAGTTCTATCCGATCACAACTCAAACCGGTCACACGTCTCCTTCGTTCTACTGACGCGTCTGACGTCCACTTCGACCGCCTCCTCCTAATGTCGACGTGGCGTTGTCTCCCCTTCTTCTTCATTGCTCCCCCTCTGCGCAATCTTATCCCTATCTGGGCGCCCTTGCCTGTGTTGACAGTCGAGGCTACTGCTTGCTCTACGTGTCGTGTAACTGTGAAACTGCATGTGTTTGTAACGAAGCTAACCAAAATCTTTGTTCTAGGCCCTCCATGTCCTCAATCACCATCATTACCATCGCCGCTTTGGCGTGCGTCGCCGCGGCTGCCGATTTCCAGGGCCAGAAGCTGTCCTGGAAGGAGGACGATGGCCTCGAGGTCAAGATCATCCGACCCATCTCTGAAGACAAATGTGCCATCAAGTCCCAGGCTGGTGATGTCGTCGAGCAGTACTACAAGCTCAGCGACAAGGACGGAAAGGAGATTGGCAGCAACTTTGGCAAGAAACCGTAAGTTTTTAGGGTTTTCGTGGTGGGACCCAAATTGGGGGATTTTTGTGGCGAGATTGTGGTTTTGAAATTTTGAAAAAAAAAACTGAGAGGCGGTGATATAGATCGAAATGAAAGTTTTCGTGTCGGGACCAAGTTTATCGCTTTTCGCGATGGGACCCAAATTGGGGGGTTTTCGTGGTGGGACCCAAATTGGGGGATTTTTGGGCACTTGGCGAAGCCCCCCCACTTATTCGGGG
>KB455460.1:2008346-2018757 GCA_000341325.1 Panagrellus redivivus | reverse complement strand
TGGTACAGTATCCCGGGGAACACTCGGTGCGTGTCGAAATTTTCGTTGCCTGCCGGTCCCTACCCTTACCATCATCCCCCTACAAAAATTTGGTCTGCATACGGCCCTGCAGAAGTCGATTTTGCCAAAAGTCAACCAAAAATGGTTCTGGTAGTTTTGCCAACTTCATAACTACTGATACCAGTGCACTTTGAGTTTCATTTTTCAATTTCATGTGTCCTAGCATTGTCAAAACACCCATTTACAGCGATATAGCCTGAGGTCTTTGCATCTTCCCGGTTTAAAAAATAAATGACCACACGCCGTGAAAACCAATTTTGAAAACCGAAGTGTGCGCCATTGATTGTTTCAGTTCATTTCAAAGACGCGCGCGCATTTCGGCTGTCACTGCGCTTTTCTTTCGCAATGACTTTTCGTAATGAAATGCGGACAGATTTCGAGCTTGTCGTGCAATCTCTTTCCTATTTCTATATTCATTTCGTTCAAGTCTTCCCTTGTCTTTGACCGCTTTTGCTCTACTTTCTGTCCAAAGTTGCGACATTCATTTATTCCCACAGACGTGCTTCTTCATCAAACATTTTCGATTTCAGGTCCGTTAGTAAGCACACTGAATCGGCTTTTGGGTTCATTCTTGGCACCACATTCTTTCGCAATGTCATCTGTAAGTCCAACCATTTCGAACCTTCCAGCCCTCCGTTCATCAATGCTTTTCAGATGAAAGACCTCGTGACTGTCCAGGATTCCGTCGCTTTTGATCTCAACCAAATCCATCTGACTAGAATGGCAGTTGGAACCATGCTTCAAACACGAAGGCGTGACATTCCGCGCTCAGATGGACTCCAATGGTGGCTCCGATATTACCCAGCGGGTGATACTGCAATGGCCAATGGATACGTCGGGGTGTATTTGTGGGTCAACAAGCCTGTGAAGGCAAGCTACACTATTACCGTGGACGGGTCTGACATTACCAGTAAGTGAACTGTTTCATATAATTTATGGACACGTTATTGATTTCAGCGAAAAACACCTATGAATTCGTCAGTCCTCCATTTGGTATTGGTCGCTTCAACTTCGCAACTCACGAAGAACTTCAACCTTGGTTCATCGACGGCAAGCTCACCATCACGTGCAACGTAGAATTCGACGTCGAAGTGCCATTCATTTTGTCTGCTCCGCGCAACTTTCAACTATTTGACCACATTTCAACGGATGTTGAGATTGTTGTCGGGTCAGAGCGGATTGAGGTGGGTCTTTTTTAGCTTTTTCATTACTGTAATGTTATAAAATTGTGTTTCAGGCCCACAAAAACTTCATTTCGATGCTTTCCCCGGTCTTCGATTCAATGTTTTCCACCGATATGGCCGAATCCAAGTCAGGCCAGTTCGAAATCACCGATTTTGACTACAGTACTGTCAAGGCAGCGATCGACCTTTGTTATGGTCGTGAATTGGATGACCCATCATTCGATACGATGGTTGGCATCCTTCGTTTTGCGGATAAGTACTTCATCACATCTATTACGGTAAGTCAATGATATTTGTTTTCGATTCAACTTCAAGGCCTTCTTTCAGAACCAATTCCAAAAGTTACCATCTGCCAACCTCTCCGTCGAAAACTTCTGCACCGTCCTCCGTTACGCCTACGACTACAACAACGACGCTCTCTTGTCAAAGTGTTGCGCGCTCTTCAAAACCCATGAACATCAAATCAAAGTCCAGAAGAACTTTGCCGATCTCCCACCCGCCCTCGTTATTGACGTGATCAAAACCGCGTTCGACCTCCAGTCTGAGTACTCCATTTTCCGTCACGTTGCCGACAACAAAATTGCTAATGTCATTGTAAGTTTGATCTTTTCAAATGCTTATGCTTTTTTCACGTAATTTCCCTTCAGGAACACCTGGAAAAACCCTTCCTCAACCAAATCACCATCGAAAACTTCTGCCCTGCCGTCGACTATGCTTGGAGATGCTCGCGAAATAAGTTGAAGAACCGATGTGCCGCTTTCTACAGCGAAAACCTTGTCCAAGTTATGAATTTGATGGACTTCCATGATCTCCCCTCTGAAACCATCGGTGACATTGCTAAATTGAGCTTTATTCTCAAACAGGGTACCGTTTAAGATCACATTTTCTGTCATTTTGTTTTGTTTTTTACAGTTTTTGTTAATTGTCTTAATAAATACCGTTAAAATTTTTGTTCAAACGAACATGATTTGACGCGGAAGAAGCAAAACGAATTTTGGGATACAGAAAAGCGTGACGTCGCGCGCTCAGATGGACTCCAATGGTGGCTTCGGTTTTATCCTGCACTCGACGCTCACAGGAACACTGTTGATGTGTTTGTGGTCTTTAACAAGCGTGTGAAGGTTCAATACAATCTTGCAGTTAATGGCGCTTTTCATACTAGCAGTAAGTTAAATGGGTGTACCTACCTATGGTTACATTTGAGTCACAATTAGAAGGGTAAAGCAACCGTCTGGAGCGAAATTGAAGTCGATATTGATGTGCCTTTCATTCCCTTCGTCTTATCTATATTTCATCTTCTTCAACATGTTCCAACCGATACTAGCCTTGTTGTGGAATCCAAAACGATTCCGGTAATTTTGTTTTTTGATGTCACCTTAATACTGTTGTTTTATTTCAGACCCACAAGCACTTCCTTTTGCTGATTTCACCGGTCTTCAAATCAATGTTTTTGCACGATACAGCCAAAGTCGAAATTACCGATTTCGATTTTAAAACCGTCAAATCAGTTATTGATTATTGTTACGGTCGAGAATTAAAAGACCTATCAATTGACACGATTGTTTCCATGCTTCGATTCTCCGACAAGTACACCATTATGGCGATAACTGTAAGTTATTTCTACTATATATCGACTTTATTTCAAGTTAAATTTCAGGATGAATTTGAAAAGTTACCTTCGGCAAATCTGTCCGTCGAAACCTTCTGCACTATTGTCCGTTACGCCTACGACTGCAACAAGAAAACCTTGTTTACGAAATGTTGCGACTTTTTTAAAGAGCATCAGGACGAACTTAAAACAACCGATAAGTTTGCTAAACTTCCGCCGGCTCTCGTCACTACGGTGCTCAAATCGGTCTTCATTCTCAAGACTAATTTTGATATCCTTCGCCACGCCCACAAGAAAAACATCAATTCTGTTGTTGTAAGTTTGTTGCTTTCAAATACTTTTTGTACTGATTTCATTTAAGGAACACTTGGAACAATCGTTCTTGAAACAAATGACCCTCCAAGATTTCTGCCTGGGAAGGCTTGCGAGATGATTTGAAAAACCGATGCGCCGAGTTTTTCAATAATAATGCCATGGAAGTTATGAATCTGGAGGAATTCCATGAACTTTCCGCTGAAACAATGCATGATTTAGTGAAGACCAGTTACACTCTCAAACGTAGTGCCAAATAGAGATGCCGTTGTTTATTTGTACATTCCTGTATAACCACGTTCACTCATGTCACACCATAAATACCGCTTCCATTTTGCTCACGTTTCTTAAAATACTTGTATTTAAACTGAAATAAAAACCAATAAGGAACCCAAATATGGCATTGTAGGACAAACCTCGCGATTGTAGAATATAAAAATAAGCGAATTGACGACGCAATGCACCAAATGGCACAGTGACATGATGCACATCCATTCCTTCGATTCTTCAGTTATAAAAAGGGGGAAACATTGCACAGCTAGCCAGGTAATCGTCGAAAATACTGTGATCATGAAAAACTGGACGGCATAGTGCGCTTCTTTTGCGCGACGAATGCGGCTTGTGTCCGTCGTTATGCCTGTGGCGGTTTTGTTGACTCGATGGATGTAAAAGAATATCTAAAAGAGGGATGGTGAATGTTAAAATGACAAGAAAGGGCTTACTAAAATATATAAAAAGCAGGACGTTATTGTGGAGGCTGTGTTTATTGGCAGTGTGATGAGAAAGTTGGCGTAATTGGAGTCAGTTAAGCTGTAGAAATATGAATAAGTTTTATAATTGTAGTGTAAACTAAAAGTTGTTTCTAAATTTTATGATAGGTTAAGTGAAGGCATGCCATACGTGCAACATGGAACGATACATTGCGCAATAACCGCTATTACTGAAGCAACTGCAAACGAAAAACCGCCAAAAATCGAACTTCTTCGACGTGTGAATGCTTTTCTATTGTTAAAAACAATGGTAACATATCTGAAAAAATAACCTTTTCTTCAACTAAATCAATTCTGTTTACCGATTAAAAGCCATTGCAACTTGTAAAAACATATCCGCATACCACACAGCTAATCCAATACAATTCAGACACATTTGAATCCAAGCGGGTAAAAAATCTTCTTGAAATATCGTAATTGGACCCGCATAAGTCAAATCATACAACACAAAGCTAGTTGTTCCGCACAAATGTAACATTGCTAGTATGTAAATCGAGTTATGGCAAAGAAAGTGTTTTTGCAAAACGTAAATCACAGAAATATTGACAACCACAATAACTAGACTTAGAAACGTTATTGCACAGCCGATGATAAAATGCCACATTTTGACAAAGAAAACACGTTTCAGTTGTTAATGTGGAGAAGTCATTGGTCAAACAACGTCACAACTACAGGAACACTCCGAACGTGTGTTGAAATTTGGTCCTTTCCTGGCGGGGCACATATTTTATAATACTAGACGACAATTACAGCATTCAATATATAGTAAGCTTTGGTATGCTTAATCTTCGATAAAGAGATTGACATTATTTTGGCTTCAAATGTTATAATTCTAACTTTATTATGAAACGGATAAATCAACGACATGCTAAACTCCATAAAATGTACAATGTAAAAAAAGCAAATATTTCCCAGTAACGGAAAACCAATTATTCTTCAAAGTAGGAAAGGGATATATCACCTGTTGTAGATAACTATTATAGGGGGCGCACATGTGCAAGAAATGCTATAAGGAAAAGAATTTATGTTGCCTGAAAGTCTGAGTACATGGGACTTTCATCACTTTTTTACTTTATTTTGTAATATTAATGCGTCGTTCTATGGATTTGAGGAAACTAAGATATAAATTTGGAAGCAATAAATTACAAATTTAATCAGCCAGTTTATACATAAGTTTTGACCAAAATTTTTCCAATGTTTAAATTTTGTGTACGTTGAAGTTGATTGATTGTTTACGTTTTTAAAGCATTCCAATCAAAAATTTAACATTTTAATTTTCTCATTGATGCAAAAATATTTTCCCTGCATAACCACCGACGCATTTTCAATTAAGATCCTCATGACTCTAACAAATTAAAAAGGCCACATCATAGGCCATCATAAATGTCACAAATCAACTATAAATCTAATCACTTTCATCAATTATGCAATCTAGTGTTGTGTTCGTCAAGCAAGTACCCAGTCAAAAAAACGTAGTCGTTGGTCGGATCACATCTGTAAGAACGTTTCGTTTCGCGCCCCCTTCTATCGATCATTGTTGGCGTCAATTGTAAGTTGTACGTTACGTGTAGTTGTCATCGGGGGGTCGGAGCACCACCAACATCACCGACCTGCCCCGTTCTTTGTCGAACATCGAAGATGCGCAATTTGATACGGCGCAGCTTTTACAACGGTTATTTGTGACGTTGTTTCGTGTTTATTGTGTGGTTTTACATTAGGCGTGTTTTCCTTCCCTTATTTGTCGATACGTAAAAATTTTGATCAGTTTAAAACTTTTTTAAGGATGATAGTGGCTGTTTTATTGATAGCGTTTAGCTGTTTGAATGTTGGATGGGCTGCGCGACCTGTTACTGCTGGTCCATGTGTTTTGGGGACGTCGATCAAAAGTCGGAACTTCAATTGCACAGCTGAAGGTTGGTTTTTGAGAAAGTTGATAAATCAATGAAATTCATTATAAAAGTTTGTCAGGATATTTTGAACTGAGACAATGCAACGACAAATACTGCTTCTGCGTCCATCCAGCCAATGGACACATCGCTGACGGCACAAAAACATTCACCCGGCGAGTCTGGCCACGATGTGGAAACTGTTTCAACGAGTTGGAGAAGAAGTACAGCATGGGTCACACTGAGAATCTGCCCCTATGTGACTATGACGTTGGTAGGTGCATTTTGGGTTTGTCTTGTGACTGACATGTGGGATTCATTCCCAATTGCAAAACAACTATCACAATCGATACCTTTTACGGAAAAATTAACGTTTTAGGTGATTACAAAAAAAAGCAATGCACCAAAAACGAATGCCATTGTGTCGATACCATCACTGGCAAACCCTACAAAACTGGAGGCCCCTATCTCGAATGCGAAACACCAACAGGTATCACTTTAACCCTTGAACTTTCTACAGTACCTTTCCAGCCGCCCCTGAACCCCTTTTCATCAATGGCAACCCCCTTGCTAACCGTGAATGTGCCCTCCCAAAAGATCGCGGTTTCCGTTGCTCCAGATCTAATCTCAATGCCACGAATCAGCCTAAAGTCATGTGGCATTTCGATAAAAACACTTTCCGATGCGTCGCTTTCAAACATTACGGCTGTGGCGGCAATGCCAACAAATTTGCCACCATCTCAGATTGCTGGGATAGCTGTCTTTTCCAAGATTTTGGCGGTTGTGCCGGTTTAAAGGAACCTCTAATCGACAAAGCCACAAATGAAAGTGTCAAATGTGGCGAGCGTCATGGGGCTGGCGAATGCCCAAAGGGCTACCGCTGCTCTAATTTGGCATTCTTCAGTGTTTGTTGCGATGAAAAGAATGAAGGCATGTCAACCTTTTGTCGTTTTCATCATCATAACATTTATTTTTCAGAATTCTACCGCCGAAATGTCGCCCCAAAATGTGAATCCAACCTTGGCGATCCGGTCCAATTCAAGGATGCCGGCATGACGCTGAATCTGCTGGGAATCAGTTGCGCCGACGACTTCTGCCCAGCCGGAAGTGAATGCAAGCAGCTCGAAGTCTATGCGCATTGTTGTCCCCGCAAGTAGCTTTCAAATAACTGTAACTTTGTAAATGACACTCCATGATGTTATCTATGTTTGGGGTATTTCAAATATCTGCGGGTTGTCATCATAAACTTCATTCTAATACACAATTGAATTCAGCTTAAACTGACAGAAATTAAGATTGAATCAACGACTGACAAACTATGTTGGTTTTGGAAATGGTAAAGACATCGAGCTAAATCACGTTAAACCAGTGTTTTGACACTGCCAGAACACGTGAAATTCAAAAATGTCACTTTAACCGCACTGCGATCACTACCGCAACTATTTAGGTGCGAGTTTTGCCAAAAACGCGTTCTAGTAGATGCAAAAATTTTGAGCTAGGTCACTTTAAATGAGTGATTCTAAATTTTATAAAACTTTTTATTAACTCCAACAAACAATAAACATCAATTTTGTTAATATTTTTAAACATACTTAATAGCAAAGAATATTGCCACTAAAAGTTGGTGATAGGAAATTAAAAGTTGAACAAATGCTGCAACAAAACGACGACGTTTCTGACTTTAGTGATTGGGATATGGCCGAAAATGGGTAAAAATACAAAAAAATGTTAATGTGGAAGGGAAGAGATATGGATTTTTCACGTCGTCGTAATGGCATTGTTATACCTGTTTAGGCCCCTTAGGCAGTGATCCGGTCAAAATATTCAGCAAACGTGGCATCAGTGCCAGGCATAATGCGTCCGTTGGCGGTGATGGTTCCATAGAGCATGCAATCCGGCTCGAGTCCACCGGCCTTGCCAGCTTCGAAGTCCTTTCGCCATGCCTCTTTCAGGTCAATTTTTTCACGTTTAGTCCACCACTGAAGAGCAGTAAACGACAGGTTATTCATCGAATAAGCATGCATATCCCAGCATATTTGCAGAACCTCGAATTTGTAAGCCTCGGATGGGTCCGCATTCTCGTCGGAGCCGGCTGCCGATGGCACCCCAAGATCAAAACGTGGAAAGCCAGAGAGTTTTTCCACACCTTTACGGCATACAAAAACATAAGTATCGTCCGTGTCGACTGATGTAATGAGGTCCTTTACGGCGGAGCTCATGTTCATGCCAACGAGGCCTTGGAACAGGTCTTGAATGTTGGCACCGTTGATGCTGAGGATGTCCTTGTTCAAGCACTTTCTCAACGCATCAACACATTCTTTATTGTGTTCCTGCAGAGCAAAGTTGTACTCAATTGGTGCCAGTGGTTTGATATTGAAGCTAAAAAATGTCGATTAATTAAAGGTTTGAGTTAAAAAGATAAGTGAACTTACACTTTCGTCGTGACAGTTGGAAGCACCTTGGAGCTGGCTCTGACCTCTGAACCGGAGGCAGATTGGAGCCTTGGAAGTTCATCGTTGTTGTTGTTTTTGACGACCAAAGTCTTCATAACACCTCTCGCACCATTGCACTTACGAGCTATTGGTTGTCTGAATTTAAATCTAAAAAAACATTTAATTAAAATTTGAAAGTGTCGAAAAGATGGCAAACTTACACTTTTTTTGTGACAGCAGCCTTGGTGTCTCTGACAATCTTCTTCAGACCTTTTGAAAATTTGCATTTTTCGCACGGTGTCAGTTCTCCAAATTGGAACCTAAAAATGGATCAATTAATGACACTTTTATTGGTTAAAAATTATGTTGGACTTACACTTCTGGTGTGACGGCTGCATTTGGACGCATTCTACGGAACGTATTCTGATAAAGGTCGCAAAGCATGCATAAACTCAAGACTTCCGGGTACTCTTCAGGCGATTTCATCCACAGCTTGTCGCGACAGTTCGCGCAGTTTGCGGATCTGTTGCCGAGTTCCTTTTGAGCGCGGTACACCTCCTTTTCAGAGAAGTGCCACTTTCCTTTCTTATGCTTCACGGGCATAAGGCGAAGCGTCTTAATCCGCAGGATGGCATTCGTGATGTTTGTGGCGGGCTTATGCGGGAGCTGAAACGAAAAGTATTTATTTTTCTGATAATATAAAAAAAGTAGGCATACATTCTTATTCTTGCAACTCCATCTGGTGGCGAGTGTCTGCAACTCAATCGGCGACCAGATTCCTGTGCCATCGCGGCTGTTGACTGAAACCATCGGCAAGGAATCTACAGCGTCGATTGTCTCCAAGGCCTCCTTGAAATCGCATTTGTGCTTGTCCAGGTGAATCATGTTGACGTGGGTATCAGTACCGAGTTTGTCGTGGGCAGCGGTCAGGTACTTTTGAACTTCTATGTCATCGGCGGCCCAAGTTTGCGCAGGGGCGAAAAGAAACTCATCTCGGTCTCGGTCTTCGCAGGGATTCATAGGCTGTTGCCATTCTGCAATCACTGCCCTCTTCTCTGGTTCAGTGTCAAACTGCTCGGTCTTCTGTTCGACGGCTTCGGTGTCTTCTAGTTTCACCTTCTTCACTGCAATTTCTGCAAAGTCGATGCCCGCAGCGGCGGCCTGGCGCTTCGAACGGCGAAGCTCCCCGTTGCCATCAGCGTAGTATTCGGCTGAACGTCGGGACACGGCATATTTTCGTGGTGATGACATATTTCTCTGAAATAGTATCTATTTAAAGAATGGATTACGATTGGATCACAAACGACACGCAATGTATAATAAATGGAAGCGATGATTGCTTTGATATAGTAAAAAATGCACGAGATTACTGTACTGTAGTATCATTATGATACCTCGGGTCGGGCCGGGTCGGTTTCCACCATTGAACTAGCTAAATATTTCAAGGAAGAGAATCAAATAAAATAAAAAAGAAGCTAGGGGTAATCGACCGTTTATTATTTGAGGGCGTTGCATTGAATGATTAAAGCATGGATTAACTCACAGCGTTGTATAGGCGCCCTCGAGCTACGCGCACAAACGACAAGGTTGCTGAGCTACCGGAGGGCATCTTCCAACCTGGACGCGCGGAAATCTTATGGCCTAGACATTGCGGGAGTCGCGTTTTCTTCAACTATCGCGCAGATAAGAAAATTTTTACCTTTGAAGTTTCATTTTTGCATCACAAATGTGATAATGAAAACTCACAAAAAAATTTAAATCAAAATACGTAAAATTTTTTATCAAAAAGTGGCTTATTAGAAATGGGCATTACTATGTAATTGTGCTAGACGCGAAAGAAAAACATGCTGTTGAAATTTTGAACTGATGACTAAATAAAACTACAGAAAATTTGGCAGTACGAGTAACCAATCCGTGAAAGTCCGTTAAGAAAAAGCAACACGGGCATCGACCGGTGGAAAAAGCCCCGATATGACAGAATCAATATTAAGACTCCACGAGGACTGATTTAGTGAATAAAGTTAAAGTTAAAGATGTGGTAAGAAAAAAACTAATAGAGAAACGTAGTAGTCGTTCTCTAATGCAAGAGCGACTGTAATAAGCCATTACTACCTCGGCCGTAATAGTTGCGGTGACCGTCTTCCCCACTCAACACCGT
>KB455460.1:1989259-2004302 GCA_000341325.1 Panagrellus redivivus | reverse complement strand
TTGGATGTCAAAAAATCGGGGGTCGGCCCTCCTAAAAAACCTCGCGAATGGCCTCTTAATATCGTAAAGACGTTGTTCGCAGTGCAATGGCGCTGCAAAAAATGGTTGTAGTCAGAATATTTTTAATTTTCAAACTCTACCTTAAAATAGTCGATAAAATAATTGACCAATTCTGTAATTTGGTACATGTGGGCCAAACGAAGAACTTCAAAATCATCGCTAAGCAAAGAAAAGTCCAGAATACCAGTGTAAATCCATTTTAAAACACATCTAAAGGATCCAAATGACGTTTCGTGAATCTCAATATGATTGGTAGTAGATTCGATCATGCCGATTTCAAACATGATTCTGAAAACAGATTTGATTAGAGAAAAAATTAATATAATTGAAGGTTTCTTACTTGAAATATTCACTTCGTTTTGCCAAAATAAAGCGATGAGCTGGAAATTTGACACCTTCGACGACAATGGTGACATCGGACAGTTCTTCGTTAAGGTAGAGATGGCCATATTGTTCTACGAAGCGATCTATTTCAGTAGCCATAGGTGATGGTTTAAAAAGACAATCCATAAAACTAAGAGAAAAGACCTACAAAAACTACAGTTCCAACTTACGATGAATGTTGTCAAAGAGCACAATGCCGCGCCGCGACGAATCTGATCTAATCTAAGGATTGAGTCTCCAATCCGGTATTTATGCTGATCGTGCATGGATCGTGGATCGATCGTGCGGAGGAGGGATATTCCTTAGCACTAACAGATAAGTTGGGGTGAGGTGTGAAGGTGCGCGGAATACTTGGGAAGATACCCGCGGATCAAAAAAAGGCATAAAATACAGTGTAATGCTAGTAAGCATGTAAGTATTATAGTGTTTTTCAAATCATAGCGATTTACGTCACGCATTTTCTTTGTGTTTATTTAATGAATATAAACAAACATTTTTTGCGCCTGTGTCCATTACCATCATGATCAGTGATTCATGCTACCGAGGCTACCAATTTTGGTCTTTCGGTATAAAAGCCGAATCGGACTGCAAAAATCATTATTTTACACTGCTCAAGTTCATCAGCTCAACTTATTTCTCACACTATTTGTATACCGCCGACTTGCTGATTTCACATTTCTGAAACAATGTTTGGTCGTTCCGCTATCACTATCTTATGCATTGTTGCGGGTTACGCCGTCGCCTTGCAGGATGTCAAGGATTTCTTTCTTGGGCTCACCTATGAAGATGACCAAATCCTTTCCTCCGTTTTTAAATACAAACAATACGATAACTTTGACCAAGCCCTCGATGCCCTCAAAGCCAAGTCTGAGAAGCTGCACGACAAGGTCTTCCGCCTCAGGAACCTTGTCACCAAAAGTGTTGAAAAACTTGAGGATGACGATGCTAAGAAGTTCGTTAAGAAGGTAAGTTTCACATACCAGAGAGCAGATGTTATCTATTTTTTTAAATTACAGACCTTTAAGACGATCGCGTCCACCCTCCCCGCGGTTACTGAGAGAAACGACGCCGTGGTTATGCCCGTTATTTTCGAAATTTTAAATGAGTTCAAGAGTCTTAGTAGCAAATCTAAATCCAGCCTTAAAAAAGTTTTTCCAGTTGTCACCGGCTACCTCGAGAGTAGGTCAACAAACGTTTCAGATCTGAACTAATAATGGCCCCACACCTTTAGAACAAATTGCCAGAGGCGAAGAGGCTGTCCGCGTCAATTAGTTCGCTATCCGGCCGTGCCGAGGTCTTTGCTACAATACGTAATTTGCGTTTTGTTAAAACTACGATGAAAAACATGGGCAAGACTGATTGTCCATCACTTTTGCTGCGTGAGATTTATTGGGATATTCGGGGTTCTTTCACTATTATAAACAATATCCGTAAGGCTGAATCTAAATGTCTTAAGCCAATTATGGTTGTCAACCGCATGAAATATATAATACAAAAGTTGGGTTGTTAACAAAGGGTAAAAAAACGAAACTATAATTATGACTGTAAATTTGCTCGTCAATAATAACAATGCCCTTCACAAATAAGGCTATAATCTAATTTAGTGTTCAACAAAGCCATTCTGTTGTCACGGCATGAACTGACGGATTTTTTAATGGACATTGTGAGGAGGTTTTTCGAAGATGATATCGAGTAGACTAGCGTGAAGTGAACGACCATACTATACACATCTGTCGCAGTCTTCAGAAATGATTGTGATTTGATCTGTTTACAAAAAACAAGCGTTCGTAGCGTGTTTATTGCTTACGCTCTGTTTTCTGTCTACTGTGAAATTTAAAAAAACTGTTTACAATGAGTTAGTCGTCATTTTGAGTCACGCTAAATGCGTGGAATTTAAAGATTAATAGCTAAATAGCGGATCATTTTCAAAGTAAAATTTACGACTTGCATAGTTAAATTTTTTGAGGGCAATACATTTTCTGTGCAACCATTGTGAGGAGTCATCGACTTGTTGAAGAGTTACGATTTTTTAAATACCGTCGTAAAAAACTTGAAAAATTTCACTCGAAAGACCGAAAGTTATGCAAATTTCAAGCCTGGCGGACAAACAAGGTTTTGGCGGTTGCCGGACGCCCGTCGTGGACAATCAGTCTCTGTTCAAGGCGCACTTGGTCACGGTATTTGTAAACCGCAGACTTCCCGGCAGGATGTTTTGCCGTACCACCATCGTTATCTTATGCCTTGTTGTCAGTTACGTAAGTGCCGGTGAAACTATTGATTTTCTCCGTGCCCTCACCTCTGAAGATCACGAAATCTTAATGTCTATTGTCCGTCACCACGAAAAGTACGAGAACTTAGACCAAGCCCTCGAAGATATCAAGGCCAAGTCTGCGGAGTTGTATACCAAGGTCCTCAACTTCAAGAACTTTATCACGGACACTATTGAGAAGCTTGACGACGATGCCAAGAAGTTTGTTAAGGAGGCCAGTTGCATTTTCCAATAAGTACCGCTGATGCGAAAGTCAATTTCAGACCATCATGAATTTGTACTCCGCCCTCCCCGCGTATGGTGGCAACGACAGTGGCTTTTATAATGCTCTCTCGAATACTTTGATGGAGGCTCGTAAGAAGTACAATAATCTCAGTAATGAATCCAAATCCAGCCTTAAGGAGCATTTACCTGATGAGACTGCCTTCATCGAGAGTGAGTCACCTGACTTTATCTGACCTAAGCTATTCAAACCACACTTTTAAGGGCTTGAACCACGATTGTAGCTCATACGGCATGTGCGCTTATTATTGCAGCAATGCTTGGCTTGTTAACATTAGCTTTTCGTGGATATTGGGACATTTACTTCGACTAAAAGCGATATTTGCACGGCTTACACCAAGTTTCTCAAACTGCTTATGTTTGTCAAATACGATATTGAATGTAAGCCTACTTTGTAACATGGTTTTAAGGATAAAAATTATTTATTTTCGATACACAACAAAATTGAATACTACAGAGTTTGCCATTACATGAAGGCTTAACTTTTTGCAAAACATTCAAAATGAAGACATTTAAACAAAAAACTTCCAACGTTTGTGCATGTGCCAGTCAATCTAATAAAAACTACTGGCCGTTTTTCAAAGTCAATATCACGCCAGGAAGAAACATTTTCTTCACTGACAACCTGCGCCCAATTCTCTTGATCGACACTGACTTCAATCTTGTAACTGTAGACGCAGTCTTCCCAAAGTAATAATTTCATAGTATCAATAAGATAGGGTTGAGGTAGGTGAATGGTGAATGGATCGCCAGAGTACTTAAATGTGTAAGCAGCTTTGTCGGGATAATCACGAAATCTACCGTTAATAATAGAGTTTTCCGAAAATGAATAACTGTTGGTAACAATGGCGTTTTTCTGGACCAATGCAACGTTTTCTGACGGAATGATTAGCGTAGTCTCAGGGTCGATTTGAGACGGATTACTTGTGTAGGAAGCTTCAAATTGCGTTATTTCAAAAGTACCATAGTTCGAAGCCGTGCCAACGATGCGGATATAACGAACAAAACGCTCTTTGAAAAAGAGATTTTGAAGACTGCGACACTTGTGTTTCGAGTGATCAGTGACACGAATCCACGTGATGTTGTCCACGGATACTGCGATTCGGTATGAATAAGTCTCAAATTCGAAATCATCAAGAAGGCGCATTTTGATTGAATTTAGCAGAAATGGGCGAACAAGATCGATAAGAATACCTTCATCAGGTGGCACGATCTTATGTTTCAGCATGCCTACGTTTTTCTTGAAGAACGAACTCCGACCACCAGTAATAACTTTGACGCCGCACTTTGGGAGAGTCACATTTTCATCTGGTGTTTGATAAGCGGGAATGCGCTTTTCTATTCGTTGTTGACACGCTAGGTCAGCGAGAACGTTAGCATCGACAATATCATTTGGTACAGTAGCCAATTCTTCGACAGTAATGGTATCGAAAATTACATTTTTCAAAATTTCATGAAAGTAAGCTGATTTTGTAGGATTCGCTTTCATCCAACCAACGACAGCATGAAATATGTCGTTATCAAAAGCTGCAAGCACTCTATTGGTTAGAATCAAGTGAAGTGCATCCGTTGATAAGTTTTCGAAACCTTTGTGTTTCACAAGTTCGCAAGACTTGGAATTTACAAAGTCAAGAATAAAGTTTGTCAATTTATCCTGTGATAAGAAAATAGATTCATTCAGAATCATGCAGACGACATCTACGGATATATTTCGCTGAAATGATAACGTTTTATAAATTCATTGAAAATTGTTTGTATTAGAACCAACTTTTAAATAATGTATCGACTTATTAACCAATTCTGTGATTTGGTACATGTTTGCCAAACGAAGAACTTCAAAGGCATCGTCAATAGAGGTAAATTTAAAGCGTCCGGTGTAAATCCATTTCAAAATTAATTTGAAGCCGTTTAGCGGTGTTTCTCGAATCTCAATACACTTTGAAGTGGATTCTATCATGCCAACTTCAAACATAGCCCTAAAACTTATTGGTCGACGTTGACAAAATTAGTAGTTGCTTACCTAAAATAGTCGCATCTTTGAGCCAAAATGACCCGATGCGCTGGAAGTTTAGCACCTTCGATGACTATCGTAACATCGGACAGCGCTTCATTGAGGTGGAGACTGCCTATGTGTTCGATGAGTTGATATATTCCAGAAGGCATGCGTAAATGAAGCGCTGTTTGCTGAAAACGTGCGTAAATTGAAACATTAAAGGTCAAAAACGTCTATCTCGCGAGTGACAGGCAGAGTCGACGACTAGATAAAGACATCGATATAAGAACGGGTCAACGACAAACGCCACCGCAGGCACGCGGAGGAAGTGCCACGGCAGTGGTCGATCGCGCCGCGCACCTAATGGCGAGAGCTCGAGTTTACTTTTACAATCGATGGCCTCCGCAAAAAATGCAACAATTTGGCCATCGTTTGTCCGACATTATATATATTTTACAGTTTGCATGTTTTAAAAATGAAATGTAAACGATTGTCATTTATGGTAGGCAGTGTACGATTTATGTAACATACAAAATCAAAATTAAGAAGTTACAATTTTAACTGAAACTTCGTAAAACATTCCAAATGAACACAGTTAAAAGACAGATCAACAGAGCAATATGTACCTATTATTTTAATAAAAACGACAGGTTGCCGTGGAAAATTAATTTCGCGCCAGTTAGCGACCCTCGCTTCTTTGTGTATAGGCGTCCAGGTTTCCAAATTGGTGCTAACTTCAAGCTTGTAACTGTACACGCGTGAATGACTATCCCAGAGTAATAATCTAATGCAATCGATAAGGTAAGGTTGAGGTAGTTGAACAATGATGCCATCATTGAAACCGTTTGACGTAAAACCTTGTAATGTGCCATTGATGATCGCATTTTCAGGATGTGATGTGCCATTGATGACAATAGCGCCTCTTTGAGCAAGGGCAACATTATCAGTTGGAATCTGTAGAGTGGTTTCAGGGTCAATTACAAACTTTTCATTTGTGCAAAACGCTTCGAAGCGGGAAATTTCGAATAGGCCAGAGGAAGCCGTGCCACAGATTCGGATATATCGGACAAGGCGTGGTTCGAAGTAGAGATTCTGAAGGCTGCGACAAGTGTATTCCAAATGGTCGATGACACGGGTATAGTTGACGTTGTCTGTGGACACGAGCACCCAGTAGGAAGCCGATTTTCCGCCGGTTTCAACAAGTTGCATTCTCAATAAATTCAACCGGAAATGGCGTCCGAGATCGATAACAATGCCTTCATCTGACCCGACAGGATGTTTCAAGATACCCATGCCTGTCGTGAAAAACGTTGGATTACCTCCAGAGATGACTTTCACGCCGTGTCTTGGGATGGCAACATTTTCATTTATCTGCTGATACTCAGGAATATTTTTCTTCCGCCGTTGTTCGAGGGCGATATCGTGAAGGACGTCAGAATCGACGAGTTCATTCGGAACTATTGCTAATTCATCAGGACTAAATGCACTTAAGGGTGTACACTTCAGAACCTCAACAAAATCAGCAGATTTTTCCTGATTCATCTTCATCCAAATGACCACGGCTGTGAAAACATCAATTTCAGGGGCACTGGCACTCTGCAGCATTTCGATAAGAGCATCACTTGAAAGTTTGTGAAAACCGTTATGGCGATAGATTTCGATGGAATTGGCAGCGGCTAAGGCAGTTGAGGCGGTTTTCAACTCATCCAGTGACAACAGAACGGCTATATTGAGAATTGAGAACACATTATCGATGGTTAAATGACCCTATAAGGTTATATAAACGTTATAAATTATAATAGTTAAGACTTACCTTAAGATAATTGGCAGTTTTTTCCACCAATTCGGTGATTTGGTACATGTGAGCCAGATGAAGAACTTCAAAAGCATGCTCGACTGATAGGATTTCAACACTGCCCGTATAGATCCACTTTAAAACACATTTGAAAACGTCAACTGATGTTTCATGAACTTCAATGCGGTTTGAAGTCGACTCGATCAAGCCGCTGTTGAACATTGTCCTGGAAAGTGACTTCTTTAACTTGGTACAATCAAAATGGAGGGATTTTACTTGAAATAATCGCAACGTTGAGCCAAAATAAGGCGATGCGCAGGAAGCTTCACACCTTCAACAACAATTGTGACATCGGACATTTCTTCACTGAGGTAGAGGGCGCCGATTTGGTCGACGAGACCGTATATACCGGTAGCAATAGTGGTAGGCTGCCTGGATAGCATGCTCTCCATGGAAAAATATATGTTATTGCGGTTTTATTACAAAGTTTTATACTCGCAAAAAGTGTGTCGCAGAAAACATCAATGGTGAATGAATAAATTAAAACCACGCACACTGCATGCTAGACTAGGTAGCAGGTTGTAAGGGCCAAATTGACCGCGTGTTGGCATCGGGCCGTCGGCGAGAGTGTCACTGTGGACAACCATTGATTGCACGCGCAATTTACGGCGAAATAAAATGAATGAGGTGGCCACCATGCACTGGTCTTTACTGTCTTCTGCAACCATAACCAACGCGCATTGTAAATTTACATTTTATTTCAAGCATTTAAATCAATAAATTTATGCATTTAAAAAATTTCAGTTTCTAAAAGCGTCTTTGCAAAACATTCAAAATAAACACGATTAATATAAAAATCAGGCGAACAATAAATGCTTGTAATTTTAACAAAAACGACAGGTTGACTATCAAAGCTAATGTCCCGCTTGCCAGTGACTTCAAACTCCCAGAAAACCTGATTCCAATACATCTTGTCCACGCTGACATCAATGATGTAACTGAAGACGTGATTTTTTTTATTATGAAGCAACAATGTCATGGTATCAAGAAGATAAGCCTGAGGCAATTGTAAGATGATTTCACCGTTGCCGAGATTGTGAACCATATAACCAATATAACTTGGATCCTTGTCAGACGTACTGGCCAGAGGAGTTTGTTGAAATTTGAAATTATCTTTTATAACAACAGCGCCTTTTTTAAGCGATGCAACATTGGTCGATGGAATGAGTAGCCCGGTTTCAGCATCAATTTCAAATGGTTTCATTGTGTAGAGCGCTTCGAAACGCGAAATTTTAAATGTTTGATTAATAGGAGCACTGCCACAGATGCGGATATAGCGGACAAGTTGCGGTTCGAAATAGAGCTCTTGAAGGCCGCGATAGATGTATTCTGAATAGTCAACGACGCGAGTCCATTCGTAGTTATCAGACGATACTGATATCCAGAAAAAGTAATTAAGTTTAGCGTTGTCAACCAATTGCATTTTGATCGAGTTTATCATAAAGCAATGTCCGAGATCGATCAAAATGCCTTCCTGAGGTAACTCGATTTTGTGCTTCAAAATAGCATTGTCTTTTTCGAAGAAAGAAGTTTCGCCACCACTGATAACTTTAATGCCGAACTTCGGAAGAGCGATGTTTTCATTCGGCATTTGAGTGTAATCGTCCATTTTTTCTCGATGCTCACGAGCTAGGTCAAAAAGAACATTAGTATGGCGATTAGTCGTCGGAAAAGCCTTCAGCTTTTTAATACTGATAAACTTAAGCGGTAATAACTTGACAATATCAGGAAAATCCTCATATTTTGATGGATTCGTTTTCATCCAGTACAGTACTGCATGAAAAACAACATCTGGAGGAGTCCCAATCACGGCATACATAAGAATTTCACCGAGAGCATCGAGGGAAAGCATTTTAAAACTTTTCCGCTTGATGATTTCACTGAATCTTTTGCATATGAACCCGAGTGAGAACGCTGTCAAAGCATTCAGTGATAGCAGAACGGCTTCATTGACGATGTAACACACATTTCCGACGGTGCACTCATGCTGAAATGAATGTTGTATAATACTTATATAACAAACCGATTTCTGAGGGCCTACCTTCAAACAATCAACAGTCAAATTGACCAGTTCCGTAATATTGTACACCTGGGCCAACCGAAGTGCTTCAAGAACATGGTCGACTGACGTGAATTGAACGGTGCCAGTGTAGATCCATTCCAAAACTGACTTGAAACATTCGACTGACGTTTCGTGAATTTCAATACGGTTTGAAGTGGACTCAATCATGCCACTTTCAAACATGGTTCTAAAAAGTGTATTGAAGTCAGTATGAACAATATTGGTAGCATCTTACTTGAAATATTCACATCGTTGAACCAAAATATTGCGGTGAGCCGGAAACTCGGCCCCTTCAACGACTATGGTGACATCAGACGGCCTTTCGTTAAGGAAGAGGTCGCGGTTTTCTTTGGCAGGGCAACCAGTGCCGATAGACATGTTTGATATCGTGATACTCGCTAAAGAAAAGTAATTTTTACAAAAGATATGAAAAATATATATGCAGAAGGTTGGAAAGTGTATCTCAGTTGAGTCGTTTGACGCAGCGCACTGTGGCTACCATCGATTGCACCGCGCAATGAACGGCGAAAGTTTTAGTAAGCCAATCAACCATGAAAGTATGTTTGTTTTTTCTGTTTGTTTACTAGCATCATGATATTTTATCCGATCGCTTTGGAAAAGTAAATGAAAATAATTTATTAGAGAGATACAAAAAACTGATAACACTAACAAAAATTTCATTTGAAAGTCTATAAATGTGCAAACCTTAACCCTCTGCGAAACATTCGAAATGAACACAATCCAAAGTAGTGCCAACGGAATTATTTGTGCCAGTTAATTTGACAAAAACAACAGGTTGTCTATCAAACTTAATATTCCGCTTGCCACTAACATTTTCTTCGCTGATAACCTGTGTCCAATTGACTCGATCGACGCTGACTTCAATGTTATAACTGTAAACACGCTCGTCTTTGTCGAAAAGCAACAAAGTCATGCTATCAATCATATACGGTTGAGGCAGTTGAATAATGATGCCCTCACCAAGAGGGTTCCATGTAAAACCGTCATTCCAAGTGTATCCATAGGATTCACCGTTGATAAGGGCATTTGGAGGTTCGGATTGGCCTTGAACAATAATAGCGTTGTTTTCGATCAGTGCAACGTTGTACTCTGGAACGAGTAAAGTTGTTTCAGAATCAGTTTCAAACGGCTCAGTGGTGTAAAGCGCTTCAAATTTCGATATTTGAAAGACATCAGTGGTAGAAGCAGTGCCGAAAATGCGAATAAACTGGGCATGGTACGATTTGAAGTGGAGTTCCTGAAAACTGCGACAGATGGCTTCGGAATGGTCAATGACACGGATCCAGTTCTGGTTGTCTAGGGACACATCAATCCAGTATGAATAAGCTTCATTATGGTCATCGACAAGGTGCATTTCGATTGAATTTAGTTTAAATTGGTGTCCAAGATCGATGTGAATGCCCAATTCACCGATTTTGTGCTTCAGAACCCTTCCGTCTTTTTTAAAGAAAGACTTTGTGTCGCCAGTTATAACTCTGACGCCATGTTCCGGAAGAGCTACATTCGTATTTGGCAGCTGATAAGATGGGAAAAGCTTTTCTTTTCTTCGTTGTCGAAGCACATCCATGACGATCTCCAACGCATCCGACGGAACGGCTTCCAATTCTGCTAATGTGATATCACGCACATCTAAGTGCTTCAAAACATCTGGAAAATCATCCGATTCCGATGGGTTCGCTTTCATCCAGTCCAGAACGGCACAAACAATTTCAACACCAGGCACGAAGCATAAATTCTTTAGCACCATAATTAGTGCGTCCTTTGATAAATTGTCGAAACCGCAGTTTAAATTTAAGTGACCGATATTATTTAAATATTGGATGGCAAAATTTGCGAGTTCATCCAGTGATAACAGAACGGCTTCATTAAGAATGGAATACACGTTCTCGTCGGTACAGTTTGACTAAAAAAGGCGTTTAACAACAATTTACAAAGCTTGAGACTCACCTCAAAATAATAAGCAGCCTCGTTGACCAGTTCCGGAATTTGATACATGTGGGCCAAGCGCAGAACGTCAAGTGCATTGTCGTACGTGGAAATATCAATACTGTCAGTGTACATCCATTCCAAAACTAATTTGAAGGCGTTAAATGGTGTTTCATGAAGTTCTATACGATTTGTGGTGGATTCAGACAAGCCACATTTCAACATGGTCCTGAAAATAAATTACATGATGTCAAGATTAATAAAACTGAAAGCTTCTTACTTGAAGTATTCGGAACGTTGGGCCAGAATGACACGATGAGCTGAAATCTGGATGTCGCCGACGATTATCGTGACGTCGGAAAATTCTTCATTAAGATAGAGTTTAGCGATATGTTTGACGAGGCTGTTGGTGGCGGTAGTCATGGTTAAAGATAGGGTTTGTTGAAGAATAAGCTAAACTTGCAATATAATTAAAACAAAGTAAAACAGAGAAGGGCTTCGCGAAACTGTTAGATAATCAACTATGGATAAAAACACCTTTGCAATGAGTTAGAAAAAAGCACAGGCGGCGGGAGAAAAAAAGCGAATGAAAAAAGGGTTATGGATTTGATGTGAATGCGGAGGCAAAACGAAGAACCATCGTATTCGCCAAGTTGACCATGTATGCCGATCGATGTGCCGGGGGCAAGTTCGCACCCTTTTGGAGAAAGAAATAGGACGCGCAGCTAACAACGAAAGCATTGAGCTAGCCTAGCACAATATACTTTTTGTGCATTTTTTCCTTCATAATCGATAGAACTTTCCAAAAAATCTACTATATTGGCATGGAATCGGTTGCCCACCAATTAACGGGTTGCGTGAGCTGAGGACAACACGGGTATTGCTCCGATTTACTGTAATTTTGAAATGAAAGATTGATTTCTTTAAGAAAATTTATGCAACTTTGCTTATTGAACGGCATTTATTTGACAAACAAACAAATTTCCACCACGTTCAATCGGCAAATCAATCGCTACAAACAAAATATGCCTTAGTGAAGCAATCAGAGCGCACCCCAGTTGCAGATTTTATATCAATGACGGCGCACTTGTTGCCAGTGTTGTATCCCCAGTTTGTTTAATCAACGTCGGTGGCATCGAAATAGGTTTATTTTAGTTTATCATTTATTTGCAGAATACTAGACATTAAACAGAATTATAAAAAAAAGCAGTTATTCAATCACAGAGAGAAGCCATACGGGTGATCGAGAGATAGGGAGAGATCGTACGAGTTTACTGAATTTCTAAACGACCCCCTCGCGAAGCATTCAAGATGAACACAGTCAAAGTAATTACTATGACCGCTTGTGTATGTGCCAGTAATTTTGACAAAAACAACAGGTTGCCTGTCAAATTGAATGAGGCGCTAGGAAGAAACTTTTTCTTCGCTGAAAACGTGCGTCCGGTTGACTTTATCAACGCTGACTTTAATGTTGTAACTGTAAATGCGATGATCAACGTTCCCGGGAAGCAATTCCATGCTATCAAGTAGGTAGGGTTATGGCAGTTGAACGATAATTTCGTCCTTTCCGATTTGGTGAAATGTACAACCAGTGGAATAAGAATGCCCACTGGTAGACCCATCAATTAGGGCATTATCGGGCTTGGAACTCCCTATGACAACGACAGCGTTCTTTTCGGCAAGTGCAACATTGGTCGACGGGATAACTAGCATGGTTTCAGGGTCAATTTCAAAATGGTCAGTTGTGTAAAAGGCTTCAAAGAGCGGTACGTACAAAGTGTTAAAGACTGCATTCGTGCCACAGATGCGAATATAGCGTACCTGGCGTTCGTTAAAGTAAAGATTTTGAAGGCTGCGGCATTTGAACTTTGAATGGTCGATGACGCGAGTCCAGTTGACGTCGTCTTCGGAAACAGCAATCCAATATGAATAAAAATCAAGATTACCTACGCAAAGCAGCTCCATTTTGAAAAAAATTGAGTAAAAACGGGGATCCAAGATCGATGAGAATACCATCCGATGACCCTATTTTGTGTTTCAGACATAATCCGTCATTTTCAAAAACCGAAGTCTCTTCACCTTCGAGAACTTTAACGCCATACTTTGGAACAGCCACATTCTCATTTAGTAGGATTTGCGTTTTCGTTTTCCGTTTACGAGCTAGATCAACAAGAACATTAGCGTCGAGCAAACCCGATGGAATATCAGCCAGATCTTCAAAGGTAATATCCTTGAATGTTTTAAAACTTTTGGAAAGTCAGCAGATTTCGATGGATTTGCTTTTATCCATTGGACGATGACTCGAAAAGTTGCAAAACTGAATGCGTTATCGACTCGTACTAACACCATGTTGATAGCATTCGTTAATAATTGCTCAAAACTTTCATCTGCAAACACTTCCCATGAGTTGTCTTTCACAAAATTAATCAAGTAGTCTGTTAATTCCTTCAGTGGTAACTCAACAGCCTCATTGAGAATGGTACAAACGGTTTTGACAGTGCAGACATCCTAAAAAGATTGTAGTTTTAAAATAAAGTCAACTCTTGCGAGACCTACCTGAAGGTACTCGACAATGTCATCTACCAATTCCTTGATTTGATACATATGTGTCAGACGAAGGATGCCGAAAGCGCTGGTAATTGCTGTAAGATGGATTGTGCCTGTGTAAATCCATTTCAACACTGTTTTAACCACGTCAATTGGTGTTTCGCGAATTTCAACACGGTTCGAAGTGGACTCAATCATTCCACTTTCAAACATGGTTCTGAAAAAAATGTATTGAAGTCAGTATGAACAAAATTGGTAAATTCTTACTTAAAATATTCGCATCGCAGAACCAAAACAAAGCGGTGGACTGGAAGCTTGACACCTTCGACGACAATGGTGACATCGGACAGTTCTTCGTTAAGATAGAAGTTACCGATTTGTTCGATAAGACGATTAGCGCCTTTCGTCATGGTTTAAATTAATAACCATGACGAAAGGCGCAAATTATTATTCATGGTTCAAATTAATAAGGCTTGCAAAAAAATTAAATTCGTAATACAATCAAAAGCAAGTTTAAAATGACGCGAAGCAAAAAGGTTAGAAAAATAACTAAAAAACCATCGTTACAAAAACGCGCATAAAAGGGGACGGAGGAATGATTTTGATATAGAAGGATGAAGAAAAATTAAAGAAAAAGGGGTTTTCGATCCGGCTTTCATGCGATGGTAAGGAAACCCCAGGGCACACGGATCACATTCGCTGAATCGATCCGTGTGCCCTGGGCATCTTTCACGTCTTGAAGTGACGACGGAGTTACACAGCTAACAACGAAAGCGTTTGTGAGCTAAGTTCCCACTTTAAGCAATCGATTGCCCATCAGTTGTGGAATTGCATCCGCTGAGGGAAACATAAGAAGATTCGCGAGGTTTAACGCATAATGACTGTTGATGTAATTTCGCAACTTTAAGCGAAGTTATGCGTTTTAGAATTTTGCTTGTTTCGTATCCAAAAAGTTTACAAGTATTAGTTGTTTCAGTTTTATTTCTCGAACATTTTTCGTACGCAATTAGGCAATGATAGAGTAGCTAATCCTAGTTTCATCAAACAGTAAAGCAGATGACGACGACAAGCACCGACATTACGATTGCTGGCAGATTAAAACAAGATCCTGTGTTTTTAGGGGTTGAAACAGCAGGACTTTCCCCGGGGCCAGAGGCTGATGTCGGTGCGCCAAAAGGCGAAGGTTTTCCCAGTTCCAACTGATCGCAGACGTGCGCGTTGTTGCAGAAAGTAGTGTTGCAAAGGTATACATATTCAGTGTTCCTGAAAACATGGCTTTAGCTTACACTTTTCTGACTGATAAAAACCCTACGTTTTAATACACTTCCCCGTATTATTCCGATCTTTTTCGGCAACGTAACCAATGCAGTCCTGCCAAGTTTCGTTTGTTTTAAGATTTTTTGCTAAAAAAACATTTTACGGTCATTTACGAAATGTTACCCCTAAAAATAGAGGTTAACTTACTATAGGCGCATCTGTCAGTGACGGCGCTTTTGGCACATGATATTAGCGACCCACCAAAATCGTCCCGCATACTCCTTGCTTTTTTATTAACTTGACAAACCAGCTTCCCCTCGGTAGCTTCTTTCAAATAATTCATCATATCACCGCCGGCGCTGTTGCAATTATTTTCGTCACACACGT
>KB455460.1:1963484-1976139 GCA_000341325.1 Panagrellus redivivus | reverse complement strand
AAGAGTTCCGCAACTTCGTGATAGGTACCTTCGATTTTCGTAGCTCCAAAAACGTGCGCGCCCACATGAGCACGAAGATATCCGATAGCCTTTGTCTAAAAACAATGTTTATTGCTAAAAAAAGTAAAAAGTAACGTTACCCTCGACTCTGGCTTATCAGCAGTTGCCTGGTCCTTTCCAAACAAACTGTAGTAACAGTGGGCAGCCGTCAAAATGTGCAGATTGCTAATGATTGAGCCCGAACAAAGGAACGTATAGCTACCGTCTTGATAAACTTTCAGGGATGCCATGAATGGCAGCGCGTTTGCCTTGTCTTTAGCAAATTTGCCGTCGATGATTCTCATTACTCCAATAGCGTAACACGACATAAAGCATGCGAACAACGCCGTAAGAACGAGAATGCGAACCATCATACTTTTCGGGCAAAACGGTACTGGTGAACTGGTTAAAATCAACACTTTATATACAGACTTTTTAGAGCCGTAAAATTGATTATTGTGGGAAGAAATCGTGTTAAAATCGTAAAAGAATTTCAACTGGAACGTGCTAACAGACATTTTAAGTTGTTTTGTGTTCTGCTAAAGTGCGTAATAAACTAAACAAAACTTGTAAAATCCTTGAAGAGTCTGAAATCGCATTTTAATGTCCGGTTTCACACCACTTGTTTAGCAAAAATCAAGAAAACCAAACTCGAAAGGACGTGTGAAGGTGTTAGTCGAACCACAAAACTGAAACGCTACCTTCATACCCGGTTTTCTTTCTTCGATATATATATGGGTAGGTAGCAACACTTGTGTGAATGCCAGTAGTATACTGTGGCATACCACTACCAACGAATTGCATAATTGCCATGATCCGTCTACTATCGATTTTTATATCCGGTTTCTCACCACTTGTTTTTATTTTAATTACAAAAAAACGCAAGTGTCGAAGAAAGAGAAAGATACAAACTTTGCAAGTTTGTCAAACGTAGACTTCCATTAGATAGTGAAATAGACGCCAACGACGAGCATCAACGTAGCGACCGTTGGCAGATCGAAACGAGTTTCCGTGTTTTTGGGACTTGAGGTTAAAAAATTGACAGCAGTGCCATTCGGACCATGTAGCTTAACCGCGGGCTGGACCAGGTGGCGGTTTATCAAAAGGCGAAGGTTTTCCAAGTTCCAATTGATCGCAGACGTGCTTATTGTTGCACATATGTTTTGAATCGCCACAAATATATTGATAATATTTTTCGTCATACTCCCTAAACATATTGATTCAGTTTGATTCTTTTTGACTGATAAATGCCTTACTTAATGATGACACATTTCCCCACTTACTTAATGATGACACATTTCCCCAAACACGGCCAGTTTTAATATTCTTTTCTAAAAAGTACAATAATATTAATTTCAAAAAATGCAATGAAAACTTACTGTATTCGCATTTTTTAGTTTCACAAGGTTCGAGATATTGATAGGGTATTTCTTTCTGATAACAAACATTTTTTTCATTATTCGTGATATACTGCATTGAAACCTCATCCTGCCAATGAAATTTGTTACAGTTATAAGTGGTGCAAACGAAAACAAATTTATTTCCCCTGAAACAACAGTAATCATTTTCAGCGTTTCGAACCAACCAAAGCCTACTTCCTCATCAACACGCCCACCTCATGCGGGATGACTTCATTCGCTGTCGCGCATCTTTGAACTGTTGGTGCACCCAATTCATAGGCTAAAAGACGATCAATATCCAAGCAAAAGTATAATTTTAAAACAATCTCACAGATATAACAATATCCGGCAGGACAAGGAACATGGAAGCCCCCGCGTAAACGGTCAGCCACGCATAAAAGTGGATCCGCAACAGTAGATACGGATAATAACAAAACCAGGACTCCGTGGACAACCATTGTCGAGGCCATGGTTGAAGTCGAATGTGAATCCCGTTTGTTTTTTTGCCGTTCTCTCAAAAAATACGCAAATTTTTTAAATTGGCTACCCTTTTCGAAATTTGAACCAGCGGCAATCCCGTAAACAACTCCAACGCTGTGACGATCGATGTCGCCGCAGCTTCAAAAACAGCGATTCTACAAATACGATCCACTCTAAGCAGGTCACTGAAACCCGTTTACCCAAAAACGGCCGTCCGAACAAGAAAACCAAAGTCAAGACCGCGGCCGAATTTGCCTTTGCTTTCCATTTTGTAGAAATATTTTTACTAATATTTGTTTCAATGTAAGCCTTTTTGTACACCTCCAAATCACTATCACTTGCTCACTTCTGTTTGTACGTTCTTATCAAAAGGTACCTCAGCTGGCATTGCACATCAAAAGGTAAAGTAGACGCCAACGACGACCATCAACATGGCAACGGTTGGCACACTGAATCGATTTCCCGTGTTACTCTTTCTTTTTCGGCGTTTTCTCTTCTTTGTGGCACTTGAGGTTGGTTCAGTAGAACTGCTAGTTTTATTCAAGTCTTGTTTTGGAGTTACACGTGTTGTGGTCGTTGGGTCTGTATAGAATTCACATACGTCGGCATAGTTACACATGTTGCTCTTGCATATATACTTTAATTCATTGTTCCTAAAGTGGATCATTAATGTCGTACTTTTCCAATTAATAAAAATATTACTGTTTGAAACACTTTCCAACTTTGTCCGTAGGTGGAGCGCAACCCATAAAGACTATGCCGGTATCAAGATTTTTCGCTAAAAACAATTCAATTATCGTTTTCGGAATACTAGCCAAGAAAAATACAAAAAAAACTAACAGTACTCGCATTGGAGACGATTACATAATAAAAGCCCAACGTCGTCGGAAGAATAACACACTGAATCAGAGCCAAACACAATAAACGACATAACGTCCGTAACAAGGTAGTCTATTGAATTGCAATAACCTCCAGAATCACGAACAAAATTGCAAATTTGAATGAAGTTGTTACCTCTAAACAGTGGCATTATAGCATTGGACATTATTGTTTTTAAGTTTAAAATTACTCTTTAAGCCAACGGTTTAGCTCGTCCGTTCTTATCGTAGACAGTTCTACCTTAGTCGCACATCGTTGAGCACTTGGATGGACAGGATTGCCGTGGTCCCCGATTATTTTTGTTTCTGAAACCGTCACGCTACTTGTATTCGGTAAGAAATAAAAAAACTCACCCATATAGCAGTAACCCAAAGGACATTCGACCTCACCGGATGCCGCATCAATATCATAGCATTTAAGAGCTCTTACGGTAGCGAACACTGAAAAAACTAACAATACACAGACTATCGTCTTTGAAGTCATGGTCGGGATCCAACTGGGGATAACGAAACCCTCCCGCTTTAAAATTTATGCAAACTTAAATGTGTTTCATTCTATTTGGTAAATCGATAAGTAATTTGAATGAAAAACACGAACAAAAATACAAAAAAGCTCAATAATTGAAATCAAAGAAAAACGCATTTCGAGATATTTCTTATCCACCGAGGTCTACTTTTCAGTTTTGTACACCGAAAAATCAGCTCGTTTCAGACTGTATGGTCTTATCAGAAGACAGCACGGCCGGCTTCGCCCAATCCTGAATCTCCGCTGTTCCGAAGAACAAGTAAAATGTACCAGCAATGACGTTGATCACAGCTGTCACGATCCAAATGACTCTCCATTCGGCTTCGGAACCATATTTATTCAGAAATCCGACGAGACTCGGAGCAGCAACATTTCCTAGAGTGCCGAAAAGCATTCCCATCGACATGACTGTGCCAGTGAAAGGTGGTGCTATCGATAATTGGGAGGTGAAGAAGCCGCAAATACCAGCGGAGAAGAATATTCCTAGAACACGATAGTTTCAAAATTGCGATGACTATAAAAAGATACCGTAAAAAGCGAGTGCCAACAGCGCCAATGGCTTTGTCGTGCAATCGACAAAGAAGGCCAACACTACGAAGCAGCAAGCCGCTCCGAGGTTTCCTAAAATTAATATTCTTAAACCTTTTCATCATTCACAAACCTACCAGAAACCTGGAAAACTTTCGCCGCTGTCGTATCACTGATAAAACCCTTGCGTTTAACCCAATCCGAAAAACCTCCAAAAACGTTTTTGGAGATCAACTGCGTCAGGAATGGCAGCATTGTGTAGATGCCATTTTGATTCATGGGAACCCGTAAAACCTGCATTGTATAAGTCGGTAGGTAACTTTGGAGAAGCCCAGCCGAAAAACGGAAACTAATTTGAGCGACGAGGTTGGCAAAAAGCGCCATGGAAGTGATCATTTTCAGCCATGGGATTGAGGTCGTTGATAGCTGTCAACCCAAGATAAAATAAATAAAGCCAAAAACAGTCTAATTACCTTGCTAGAGCCGCTTTTCTTTGCCAAGTGACCGGCTGTCTGCTCATGAATGTAGAGCATTTCTTCGGTCGAGATGAACTTGTTGGCATCGGGCGAGTTGGACGTGATTACCGTCCACAAGATGCACCAGCTGATGCCAAGCACGGCTGAAGTCATGCATTGGAACAGGTAAAAAAAGAAAAAGGTTACCAAAGACGTAGAAAATGGATGGCCATCCCCCGAGAAAGGTCGTTCCACAAAGCGCGGATGCCAATGGAAGGCCAAGGACTGACGCTAGCTGATTTCCGGAAGTGTAAATGGCGGCGAAAGTGCTTCGTTCTTGGGGCGGAAACCATCTTGCTGACATTGACGATATTGAAGGGAAAACGAAGCCCTGAAATTATATTCTTTGAAAATGAATATGCCTTACAAGATTTGATCGAATCGATGCTAATCTGATTTTCGTTCGACATTCTTTATGAACAACTTCCAATCTCACCTCTCCAAGTCCCATAATTAATCTGGCGATGAACAGTGCCACAAAACTTCTCTCCGCCAAAAACGGCGTCAGCGCAGTCACGACGACACAATCCAAAACGCCGAACAGAAGTGTCGTTTTGGGTCCAACACGATCAGCCAACGTGCCACTCCACCAGGATGTAACTAACCCACCGTAAAACGTTGCCGACAGCAATAATGATATCTGTTTTGGTGTCCATAAGAGCGTGCCCGCATGTCCATTTGACACATTGGCATCCTCGACTGATGTGGCACATGTTCGGTGATAATCAGACAGTACTTCCGAACTGTTTATCCATGTTGAAGGCCGTTCCCGTTCATATGCCGTTTCATTAACCATGCAAACGACGGCCATACTCATGTTGACACGCATTGAAGTCGCACAAAACAGGCCCAACATCAATAAAACTCCAATATGTAGCCGTATGGAATTGATGGTAAAGATCGGCGGTTTGCATTTGGACGGGGTTGGTACCATCTTTGATGGGAGAGGTGATGACATCTGAAATTAGGTCAAGTTAGTTTAAAAATAAATAACTTCAAAAAATCTAAAAACACAGAACACGGTTCTAAAATAAACGGAAAAAATAAAACCTCTATAGCAAGCTACTCGACATTGAGTGTTCAACAAACCATCTTGCAACATTGCTTGCATAATCCACAAACTCCCTCCCCCTATTTATTTTTTCAATTGTTCTGAACTTTGTAGCCACCCTTATGGTACAGGCCTACTACTTACTTTTGTTTTACAGACATAATTTTTGTAGAACGATACGTTCTTCACCATTGCCATCGTTGAACATTCAAATGTACAAAACTTTTTATATTGTCTTTCTGTAGAGTTGCACCTGTCACCAAAGAATACACTTGAAGGGTAACATGGAATCCTCCCAACAACAACGTCAAATTTTCTCCGTAGTAGTAGGCAGTTGCAACTTATCAAAAAAAATCGGTGTGTAAACTTTATTACAAACACTTATAAAACTACAAAATACATCATTCTAACAGTCAAGATCAAGGAAAATCACTTTTCGAGATGTCACTTATTCTCCGAGTCCTGCCCGGTCGTGAAATATCAGCCTTTGTCGGCATTGCATTTTTTATCGCTTCCAACTCATCCGGCGTCATGTAAGCCGTTTTGTATACCTCCAAATCACTGTCACTGCTTGCTTCTGGCTGTGCGTTCTTATCAGAAGGTAGCACGGCCGGCTTTGCCCAATCCTGAATCTCCGCTGTTCCGAAGAACAAGTAAAATGTACCAGCAATAACGTTAATCACGGCTGTCAAAATCCAAATGACCCTCCATTCTGCTTCGGAACCGTATTTATTTAGTAATCCAACAAGGCCTGGGGAAGCTGCATTTCCAATTGTGCCAAAAAGCATGCTGATCGACATGACTGTACCAGTGAAAGGCGGCGCAATTGATAATTGGGAGGTGAAAAAACCGCAAATACCGGCGGAGAAGAAGATTCCTAAAAAGTTTGTGTTTGAAAAACATTGACAATTGGCACAGTTACCGTAAAAAGCGAGCGCCAACATAGCCAATGGCTTTGTCGTGCAATCGACAAAAAAGGCCAAAACCATAAAACAGCAAGCGGCACCGAGATTGCCTAAAAGTTACATTTTTAGAAGTTGATCAAACTTTTTGAAACCCACCAGAAACCTGAAAAACTTTTACTGCCATCGTATCACTAATGTGCCCTTTCTTTTTCAATGAATCCGACAAAATGCCAAAAATATTCTTTGAAATCATCTGCGTCAAAAATGGCAACATCGTGTAGATTCCATTCTGGCTTAATGGGACTCGTAAAACTTGCATCGTGTAAGTCGGCAAATAACTTTGAAGGAGAGCTGCCGAAAAGTTAAAACTAATTTGTGCCACTAGATTAGCAAAAAGTGCCAATGAAGTCAATAGTCTAATCCATGGAATTTTGGTCGTGGAAAGCTGTAAGACATTCTGATAAGGGATAACTTCAAATATCAAAAATACCTTGCTAGAGCCGCTTTTCTTGGCCAAATGACCGGCTGTCTGCTCATGAATATAGAGCATTTCTTCGGTCGATATGAACTTGTTGGCATCGGGCGAGTTGGACGTGATTACGGTCCACAAGATGCACCAACTGATGCCAAGCACAGCTGAAGTCGAGGGATAAGCAGAAAACGAAAGTAAAAAACTTACAAAAAACGTAGAAAATCGATGGCCATCCACCAAGAAAAGTAGTTCCACAAAGCGCGGATGCCAATGGGAGGCCAAGAACTGAAGCTAGCTGGTTTCCGGAAGTGTAAATGGCGGCGAAAGTGCTTCGTTCTTGGGGTGGAAACCATCTTGCTGACATTGACGATATTGACGGAAAAATAAAGCCCTATAACATAATTGTCCTAAATTTGAACAATTTTGGGAAACTTTTGGGCGTTTCACTTTTTACAGTCATTTGCTATATCAAATTTGTCACAATAGTATTTTTACTGATTTTTGACAGTCAAAACATGAAGTTATTACCTCTCCAAGTCCCATGATCAATCTGGCCACAAACAATGCCACAAAACTTCTCTCCGCCAAGAACGGCGTCAGCGCAGTCACGACGACACAATCCAAAACACCGAAAAGAAGCGTCATTTTCGGCCCAACTCGATCAGCCAAAGTGCCACTCCACCAAGTCGTGACTAATCCACCGTAAAACGTCGCTGATAACAATAATGAAATCTGTTTCGGTGTCCATAGTAACGTGCCAGCATAGCCGCTGGCAACTGCGCTATCACCAGAATCTGCCACCGATGCAGCGCAACTGGGGTGATAATCAGACAATACTTCTGATCCGTTTACCCAGATTGAAGGTCGTTCCCGTTCATACGCCGTTTCATTAACCATGCAAACGACTGCCATACTCATGTTGACGCGCATTGAAGTTGCGCAGAACAATCCTAACATCAATAAAACTCCAATATGAAGCCGTATTGAGTTGATGGCGAAGATGGGTGTTTTGCATTTGGACGAGATTGGTGGCATCTTTGATGGAAGGGGCGCTGACATCTATGATTTTTTAAATGTTATTTTGAAAAAAGTAAAAAGTAAAAACCGCGAAACGTGGTTGTGATTTTGAAAAATTTAAGCATGGAGTTGCCGCATCAGACCCAGAATGTTCAACAATTCAATTTCAGCTTTTGTTTCCGTTTTGCATAATCCATAAATAGAGGTCTCCCAGTTCTGTGTTTTTCGTTTTCTACCATTTTGATCTTTCTGGCCATACTCGTGGTACAATTGCACTACCTTTTGTGTTTCACGGACATAATTTTCGTGTACCGGGTCAATAATAGCTGATTTGCATGCCTTAGCATTATCGTCATCGTGGTGGGCGATCCAGACATTCAATTGTCCCCTTTTTCCTGCAGCATTGCAGCCCTATCACCTCAGCAAGCAGCGGGGGTATAAAATCGGTTCTAGCGAGCCACGCTTTCGGCCCATGTAGTATAGTGGTTAGTACTCCACGTTGTGGCCGTGGCGACGGTGGTTCGATTCCACCCATGGGCAATCTTTTTTGCTTTGACCCTATTTTTATACTTTGTTTATGGTAAAATTTTATATTTTCATAAAATGATTTGAACTTTATTAAACACCCGTAATCACACCGAGATCAATATTAACAGATAGAAGTAATCTAGTGCACTGGCGATGGCAACGCAAATATGTTATGTATGGATTGGAATTTTGTCTTGGGAAAAATTAACTATGGCAGATTTTCCTTATCCTATGCAGAATTAACGAAAAGTGATAAGTTTTAGTTTACAATTCAGCAATGGGCATCGGCGGATTCAACGGTCTCATCAATCTCTGCGTCGATGTCCGTCGACCGGTCGTCGCAACGCTGTGTCGTCGCAAGTTGTGATCGATAAGCGTTTCCGCGTCAAAACTGTACCTCGATGGCGGTTGCCCGATCCCCTCAGGGCGGAATCGATTCCGATATGATGTAAATTGTGGAGGCGGATCGGGATTTCTACCCGCACAGACCGACATGGCACCACACGTTAATAATAAAGCGGCTCCAACCAGCATGCAGATAAGGGCCCAGCCAATTTGACAATTCCCGAGTAAATACTTCCCAGACAGCTCGCCACAGGCATCTTTGACTTGCCGATTTTCCCAGCCGAGCGGATACACCAGACAACCGGCACTGACGAAGATGGCAGCCACAGCTTGCATTAAGCCTGCTAAAATGGCTGAATTTTTTGTTATTACGTGTTTTACACAACACGCTGGGATCATTAAAAGTGTCAATATTGCTGTCAAAACACATCCAATAGCAATTGTAACTGTCGCTATCTGCCAGTAAACTGATGGAATGTCATCCCAAGTGGCGTAGCGGGCGCATCTTTCGTCGATTTTAAACTGGGATAGCTTCTGAAATCGAAAATTACTGTAATCACAAAAAATAAAAAAATCAATAAAAAACTTACACTATCAAAAACCGGATAATTACACCTCCGAAAGCTCCCAAAATAAACAATATGCTTATCACCACCAATATCAATACCCCCAACAATCCAATAAGGCATGTAAAATCCAACGATAATACACGCGGAAGCCGCTATTGATAGCATGACCCAATAATAGCCCACAGCGCTGAGGCCCGTGTTGACCATGGCGCCAGACTGAAAGAAAAGTAAAGATTAACAGCGTAGGTAACACCTATAGTGACTAATATAACGTGAGCCGTCGCGATTGATGATCTAAGCCATGCTGTTTGGCAGCCCGGGCCCGGGCAAGCTTGAAGCAAAAGAGACGGAAAACGTCATCCCCACTAACAAATCGCGGTTGACATTGTGCCCTGTGGACATGGCGATGAGTGCCAGCGAGGAGGAGGAGCATCCTCACAGTGTCGAGGCAACATAAAGAGAGACACATTTAAAGAAACAAAGTAAGTAACAAAGTTTAAGTCACAGACAAATTGAAACAAATGCCAGCTGTCACATAGAGGGCGTAGTAATTCGAGATCTTTGTTTGGGTTTGGACAAGTTTTTGTTTTGGGACTTTTAAATTGACAAAATACATCAGTTTTAAACGATTAAAACGGCATCAAAATGCATAATATGCGATAAAAATGCATAAAAATGGCAAATAAGCGTCAAAAGGGCCAGAATAAAGACCAAGTAAGATCGTAGCCTAGCTCTTGTCAGAATTAATTTGCCTTCTGATGTCAGTGACATTGTGTTTTTCCGGTGAGGACAGGAAGAGGGGCTAAATATAGGCATGGTAGAATGGAATTGAATTGGCAATGGTGTCCAGGGATGCGCTTACGACAGTCGTGGGCTGTCGTCGCGCACTATTTTGCGTTCGAGTACTCCCATAACGAAAGAAATAAAGGGGAAATGCACAGGCTGGGAGCGCGCGCTCCCTTGTAAAAAAATTTGGTCGGTTGATCGACGACACACCGCGACTGTCGTCCCCCTGTCGTAGGCGCATCCCTGCAAACACATACCTGATGGCGGTTCGCTGATATCGTGTCAGGCTGTCTAGCGGTAATGGATGATTCCTGGAAGGGTAAAGTTAACAAAGGCATAAGTCGTATTGAACATCATATTTGAGTTCACGGTGTACCTTGAATTACCGTTACAAGGTGCATCGTGGACTCAAATATGCTGTTCAACACGAAAGAGGGCGAGACCGCGTATGTCGATGAGTTCAAGGGTGATAATGGACTACCTTTTGTAAGATTCAGAAATGCATCAACAACTATGCAACAAAAATTAGCATAAACGAAAAGAAAAACAAATACACCCAAAAGTCTATGCAAAACAACTATACTTTTGCATAGATGGAACACTTTTTTGTCTGTCACCATGAGTATTTCGCACTGTTGATAATTTTTTTCGGTGTTGATGCCAATTGTGATCCCGTTGGTGACCCAGATGACGCACTGCCGTCAATTGTTGTTATTTTGGTTCTATTCGCTTATGTCTTATGTTTAGTTGGTACTGTTTCCGAACATGTTCTGCCTTCTGCCCAGTGGGGTCAAAGGTACATCTGTACAACTGATGTCGCCAATATTAATAATCGGCTTCTTATGCCGAAAACAACACGCGTCGTCAGTCATTATTGTATGCTGTACACAGATTGGCACCATGTCGCGAGCGATGCATTACAAGGCGAGCCTGAATCCTATTATTCAATGACATTGTACGTCATTCAGGATGAAAACAGTGATGCCGAAGAGGAACTCCCACAGAATACCCCCGACTCTGCGGAATCAAAGTACCACGGCACTCTTGACGTCTACGAGTGCGACGACAAATGTGGACAATGTCATATGCGCCCTGTTGGCAACTATTCTCGGTATTGCCAGATGGGTCGCCTTTGGATTCACACTTAAAAAAAGTGGACGATGGCCGTAAGTCATTAAAAGTTGTTTCCAGATGAGTCACAGATTCATGTTTCAGACGATTTCCTCATGCATTGAACGTGCTGAAACGTCGGTATGAACTTGTCAAGACGTCTGCTCCTTTCCACAGTACCACGAAGCCCTGATTTGAAAAACAACAGCAACGACTTGGTTGTTCGTGTACATGATCCAACACCCGGATGTCCAGGTCAAAGCCCAAGCCGAACTCGATGAATTCATCGGAAGTGACAGATTCGTGACCCTGGACGACAAAGTCAACCTCAACTACGTCCATGCCGTCGTGTTTGGGAGAAGCTTTGGCCCGGCTGGAACTGTTCAGTTTTGCCGCCAATTTGTTGAATCAGTTCAAACTTGGCCACGTTCCTGGCAAACCCGTTGTTGGGAAACGCTTGGCAAGGGCACTGTGGCACCGGCACCATGGGTTTGTACAATTGCTGTTAGATATTAAAATTACGTATCTTTATTGAATGAACTTATTAATAAACATGATCATCGTATGAAGGCAAGTGGGTGGAACTAACAAAACCGTCTTGAATGAATGATTGACGGCGCGGCGTGCGTATAACACGTACACACCATATTCAACAACGTAAACAAATCCATCGTATTGTAGGGCCGTGGCTCCCTCTTTGGAGTTGCGTTTAAAGCAGGGATTGTCTATTGACACGTTCCGGTTTGTTCGGGATAGCCTTTCGAGAGTCGATCCATTCACTGATTGCAAGAGCACGCACCCATGCATTTGTCCGGCCGAGTTTTTTTACTTGAAGTTGCGCCTTTCAACGGACGATTGATGGCGTGAAATGCGTTCGAAGCGTACGCACACTGTTTGAAAACGTGAACAAATCTCTCGCATTGTACGGCCGTCCTTCTCTCTTTGGAGTTGCGTTTTGAGCCACACTTGTCCATTGAAGCTGTCGGTTCGCTATGGGATGACTACGGGTGTAGGTGAAAATTTCCCGCTAGGTGAAAATTTCCCGTTTTGCACACACATCCTGGCCATTGTCGGTCCGCATGCGCCCACACGCGCGCACGCAATGATCAAGATGTGTTGTGCGTTCGCGCCAAAAACGGGAAATTTTCACCTAGCGGGAAATTTTCACCTACACCCGAACAACGGCAGATCGGTCGTGCGTCACTGATTACAAAAGGAGTTTTTCAACGGACGATTGATGGCGCGGTACGTGCTAAAAACGTACGCACGCTCTTCGAAATGATGAACAAATCCCTCGTATTGTAAGACCGTGTGGTCCTTTTTTGCGTTTGGATTAGAGCCAGATGTGTCCATTGAAAGGCTTCTTTCGGTTTGGGATAAAGCACGCATTCGTCCCGTTGTTTCATTTGAAGTTCCATATTTCCATGGACGATTGATGGCGTGGCACGTACTGCAAACGAACGCACGCTCTTTCAAATCGTGAACAATTCGATCGTTTTGTAAGGG
>KB455460.1:1923657-1934813 GCA_000341325.1 Panagrellus redivivus | reverse complement strand
TACCCCGTCCCTTCAAATATGAAGGTTTTTACCTTCACATTTGAAGGGTCGTGTTCTGTGTGGAAGGAGGGTTATTTTGGGTTTTGTTGAGCTATGTGGACGGAATTTTTGAGATAGTGAAGTTGTAATGTTAAAATATGGTTATTTGAGTTGCCACGGAAACGGAAAAGTGTGAAAAACAAATTTTTTCAACGCAAAACGGACCTATTTTGGTCGAAAACACTTTCCAACCACCCAAAATCACAAAAATGAATCCCTCTTCCTTGTTCGGATGGACCAGCAAACTCGAAGGTTGTCCAGTAGCCAGTCAGCGCCACGGAAACACGAGAGTCCGCCACCTTTTTCAAAGAATGACGCGACCCTCCGCCAACTCTGCGCGGATGACGGTACACGTGTTGATGCACACTTTGAACAACATTGGCCTCCATTGACTTCACTTCCCTTGTATCCCCCATACGAAGTGAAAGAGGAAACGAGGACCGTTTTGCAGACCCAGAGCGGCCCAGATATACATAGACATACAAAGCGCCACGGGTCTCGTCATCCTCGCGCGGCTCTCTGTATAGACTTTTTGCCTGTGGCAAAAGTCGAAAAGGTATTAAATTTCTGCAGACTCCCTAAGTAAGCTGAGTCAACGTGGACTGGTAAATAGCCTTTTGAGTAGGTCCTTACAAAGTGGGAAACAAAATGGCTTTATAATTTGAAAGAGCAACAAGAGCAAAAAGTATTAGAACACTCAAAATGGCGAATTTGAGGTTCTGGTGGAAAAAGTGTTAGAACCACCGACTTCAGAAAGTTGGTTCTAATACTTTTTTGAATGTGCCAGAATTGACATGGTTAAAAAGTATCAGAATCAACGATGAGAGCTCAAATTCGAGTTCTGGTACAAAAAGTATTAGAACCACAAACTTCAAAAAGTTGGTTCTAATACTTTTTCAAAAAAAGTACCAGAACTGATTTCAGCCAATCTGGTTCTAATACTTTTCCATAAATGCCACAATTTCAGTGTTCCAGAAAGTACCCGAACCCATAACCACACCAAACACACAAAATTTTGTTCCGATACAAAACCTACCAGAACCCCAATTTGCATCCCTATTGGTTAACACATTTTGCAAAACTGGCACTTCCTGACATTCACCGTGTAACAAATATCGTTAAAGCATGAAAGCCGGCCAGGATGGATGATATAAAGCCCCTTTTTGAAAATTGCATGGTCAATGACCACAGTAGGCGAGACGACTACTCGAACGCTTGTCGCATCACTCATTTCCGCTGACACCCCTGACTCCGCCCTCTTTTTGGTGAGCCATCGATGTTCGTTTTACTTTGCGCGAGATTGGTAGTTCGTGGTTGTCCGAAGGCTGTCAATAACGTAACGAAAGGCCGTAAAAAGGGCAACCGTGACCACGACTGTCGATTTCGCGCAGGCAGTTCCGGAAATGAGGTCCCCAAGGTGAAGGTGAACCACCCAAAATCGTGGATATGGAAGTGGAGGGTCAATGTGGAGGGGAGGACAACGTGTGAATGGAACATACAGGTCGTAAAAGAGCAATAATCCGGGGTTGAATGGGCAATGCGACGCCTAAATGTGTTGTCAAACATGTTGGACGGGATGGATTGTGAACTTTTTTGTTGATAGATCGGGAAATCTCGCGGAAGAGGGGGGATTTGATGGATTTTCCGGATGTTATTTGCACATTTTGCTTTACACATCGGCTTGATGTTGAAAATAGCCAAGAGCAAGCAACTACAAATTGAAAATGGCCTCGAAGCAGAAAGTATTAGAACTCTCAATTCGCATTTTCACTTAAATTTAGTTCTAATACTTTTGAAGAGAAAAGTATTAGAATCGTTTTTTTGGCATTTTCATCATGAATTCGGTTCTGGTCAAAAAAGTATTAGAACTAAAATTTGCATTTTCTGCGCAAAACCGGTTCTGGTACTTTTTTTAAAATGGCATTTTTGACGATTTTCTACCGTTTGATTGGCAATTTACGAGTCTGATAGCATTTCTAAGACATTTTTACTACTTCACGTAAAGTTACACGTTTTTCATTCCAAAAAACCGAACGCTATAACCAACGACCCAAACTAATGTAATTCATTCTCGAAAAAAACGTAAAAAAAACCTTTCAAGTGCATGCCACTCAACACCACCGTCATGCCTGATGCGCTACGAGTAAAAGCGTCTTCGTAGGCAGACCAAGGCTTCAACGTGGCACAAGCAGAATGAAATGACAACGGAAGGCGAAAAAGTGGTGCGAAGACGATGACAAAAAACGTCTGCCTTGAGGCAATCTCACACTTCGTGTCGCAGCACAAGTATACGGAGGAGGAGAGGAGAAGCTCTGTGGGTTGGCATTGCTTGCCAGTGGCAAAGGAGGAGGAACGGAGCGGGCGCTAAGTCAATGCAAAGCTCGGCTCGGCTTGACGGAACTTGTTGTTTATGCAATATACAACGACAACGGTCTCCACGAAACATCCATCATGTATTCGAACGTACTTTTAAAAAGGGAACACAAATCACGACCTCGGGCTTGTGGCCAGGGGGGATGGATGTGGTGGGACTTTGTTGCGTTGGTTTTGGGAGAGTTAATTTATGCGAAAATAGGGGTTTGAGAGGGGTGGAACTGTAGTTTTGGGCAAAAATTTGATGGAAGAAGGAAACAGACCGTTTTTCACTATTTAAAAGATCCAAAATAGAACTAAACGAAGGCGCCTCAATCCATCCATTTCGCTGGATAAACTTAATCCATACGTTTTCAAAGACGAAAGTTGACGTTTCACTCCCCCGTCTGCGCACTCTATGCAAAATTCGAAGTGAATCGACTTCATGGGCGGAGCCAAACCACATAATGAGTGCCCTCCGCCGCCGTGAAAGCCTAACGACATCTTTCTCTGCACAGAAGTTCCAACCAACGTAGACTAATTCTGCAGCTCTGCAGACAATTGACCATGGAAAAGTACTCTGTGAGCTCTGGAGACGACAGCAGACATACTTATTTTCGTTCCGACCTTCGGTTTTGGTTTCGCTTCGTTTTGTCTGTCGGCATTCATCCAGCTTTGCTAGCATCTTCAAAGGGAACAAGCACGGGCGGGACAGATGTCGCCAGAGGGCACACAGATTATGCATGTGCCATGCCGAACTGAGAGGACAGTGAGAGGACGGGGAGCGATTTGCCGGAAGGAAACCCCTCTTTTTGGGGTTTGGTTTGGTTTTGAAAAGCGAGCGACGACCGACCAAGGCAATCTCGAACACGACGGATGAAAACGGCCCTCTTCAGCCTTCGATTGGATGGACCCAGATTGACAGTCGAGCTGGGTGACATGAATGGGGTTGGGATAGATAGGAAATGTGTCGTTTGGGTTTTGAAGAGGCCATTCAAGGGGACATGGAACATGAAGCTGGACGGAAGCCGTTCAAAGATAAGATAACCAATTTGACCAAAAACTCAGATAAACATTCTCAAGACACTTTGTTCAAAAAAACCGCCCCCTATCCATTTCCGATAGCTCAAACCCACCCACGCCCAAAAACGGAACGCATACATAGCCGTTTTTTCTAATGAAATCAAACACCCGACAACCTGGGAACATCCTTAATTGATTCTGATGGAAGTCATGACAGGAATGTATGTACTCACTCGACAAAAACGACTGACATCAGAAGTGGATGGGAGAATTGCACGTTTTTGGGTTGAAATGTCCGAATTGGTGGGATCGGAATGCATGTCCGAGGTTAGTGAGCGATCAAATTTGTCAATGAAATCGCGAAGAACGTTTGAGCTGACAACAGATGTCGTAATAAGCATTACAGAGGCGATTTTGTTCTGAATTCCAGCAATAAAGTGCACCCGGCTCGTGTTCCGAGCCGCATTGGCGTAGGGATGGGAACACCTAATCAAATTTTGAAGCCCCTACCGCCTACATTGGGGCTAATGTTTGCATGTAAACATGGAGCCCGGACCTAGAGGGGATGGGGATCCTGGTTGGTGAGACCAAAATGGAGGGATAAATGAATTGGAGACGTAATGGCGGTCAATATTTCGGGTTTTTCGGTAGCGTTGGTCGAAATTTGGGATTGGAACGCATTAGATTAGATGGTAGACGCCTCGGAGCGCCAGAGGGGGGATAGAAAATGGTTTCAAAGCAGCTTTTAGAGGGTCGAGGAATCAATGGAAGCCTTTAGCCGCTTTGGAAAACGCACGAAAGTTCATCACCGTGGCAACGAGGAGGCCCCCATTTCGGTAAACGACGGTGGTTCCTGGCTGTCGGCCGTCGGCACCGGGTGCTAATTTTCGCAGTTTCAACCGGCTAATGTGAGGCCAGAGGCTGACAGGTCGACTGGGTTGCCCAAAAACGGCGAAATGGCTGCCTTGGTCTTAATGACTGGTAGAAACTGTGCCGAAACACGTCGAAAGTCAGAATTTCGGCGTCAAATTTTGCAAAAAAACTTTCAAAATGACAGAAACAAGCTTCTCACGACCATAAAATTACATTGCTAATCCATGATTCAAGAAAGCAAACTCCAGATTTGTCAAATCCACCCATTTTCGCACGCCATCTGAGCCCAGGGCACTTTTCGCGCAACTCGCAAGTACCGATCGGATGAATGAATCCACCCGCCCCCTCAACCCAATCCAAACTGACATGGAAGTCAAGTGCTGTCTGACCGAAACCAAATGACAACCCAAATCTAAACTCACTTTTTCGCGCACTCAAAATCGCCGACATCCAAGCCCAGCCGGTGGCACTCCCGAGGGAACCCCGCGCAGATGGCTTTCCCGATCCATCTGACTTCCTTCCCGTTTCCCATAGCCTTGGTTTTGATTCCTTTCCGCATTCAAAATGTATTTTATTTAAAAAAAAAACCCTGAAGAAAAACATACAACTAAATTTTTAAACTTACATCAAAGCATAAATCACCTAATGTAAAACTTATCGACGGCTAACGTATTTTATCATGAATTAGCTTAAAAACGCAAAGGAAACTGAGCAGGAAGGAGTAAGTTTGCTTCATGGAAACACTTTGGAGGGAGGAAACAGTTAGAAAATTAAAATTGCAAAGAGGGAAGTACATCAGAGTGGACTAAACATAAAATACCCGTATGAAAGCGATACAAAAATGGTAGCTGAGATGTGAATTGTACAAAACAACATCGGAGATGGAGTTAGAACAGGTGATTCGCATCGGTTGCATCGTCGGCAAGGCTGTCGTTGAACGAGTCCATCATGTCGGTTTCGTTTTCGATTTGGGGGACTAGGATGTCCGGGTCGTCCAGCTGGAAATGGAAATGTAAGCTTTTGAAACATAAGTGGTTTTTAAACGGATAGACGCCTCAAAGTTGTGAAAAATGTTCGATTGTATTGAAAACTACAGTAATCGGACACCAATTTTGTGCAAATTGGCCCCTACAGTACCCCAAAAAGCCAAAACAAACCTCCAAATCACCACTTTCAACCAACAAATGCACACGCTTGTGGTAGCTTTCATGCTGTTCCATCGACTTCTTGTCTTGGAACGACTTGAGGCATATCTCGCAGAACATTGGCCGCTCCACTCGGGCCAGCGGATGCTCGGAATCGATGTGTTCGCTGCATTCGACTCGAGACGGGAACACAGTCTTGCACATGGGGCACTCGAACTTTTCAAAAGCGATCGCTCTGGCCTTGTTCATAATGTCCTTGATGTGGGATCCGCCCTGCTCTATCACCTTCAACATCTCCGTAAACTGCTCCATCTTCTCCTCGACAGTGCCAATGTTCAACATGTCGCCGCGGCGAATCTTCTCCACCCATGTCCGGGCATCTGGGCCGAGACCGAGCTTCCGTTTACGGGGCCGAACAGGTGTGGTAAACATGGGTTCACCGGTGGATCTGACGATGATGGCATCGTGCGGGACTTCGGCCGGTGGGCGGCGGTTACTGTAATGGAAAAAAGGGGTTCATTTTGGATGAGAAAAGTGATAAGGAAGTCTATTTCGAAGAATGGGGGTGTGCTATCAATCGATTTGTATCGGCCAGTCCCGAAAAACAAGCCAACACACGCCCGAAATCGAAATCGACGTATGAAACAACCACAGCCGTGCAATTGCAAGCTGTTGGTCATTGCCGGCGGCAATTGTGTGGTGGGCGGCGTGCGTACCCACCGCATTGCACGCACTTTTCGAGTCGAAATCGTCGAAAAAGTGTAAAAATTCAATCTATAACGCACCTTGCAAACGGCTTCCAAGCCGCATCGAGCTCTTCCTTCGTCGAAACATGTGTCTTCAGATGCTTCTTCAGGTTACCCTTTAGCCGGCACGTCTTTCCACAGTAAGGGCACACATGCGGTAGGAAGCCCGAATGCACGCTTCTGTGCTCAAACAAGTTCGATTTGAATCGGAAAGACTTGTTACAAACTTCGCAGCTGTATGGCTTCTGGTCCGTGTGGATGATAGCATGTTGCTGGAGGCCTGGAAAGGAATAATGATCGAAAAATATATATAAAAACAACCCCAACCTTTGAAGGAAACAAATATCTTGTTGCAAATGTTACACTGATGCACCGCCCGAGGGCCTGAGCCCGGCTTGAACTCGCCGTATTCACCGAAATCGACGCGCTGAAACTGTTTTGGGTCAGATTTGGATAAGAAAGGATGGTTGGCTTACATCAGCTCCAAAACCATCGGCACCGTTTAGGAGGATTTCATTGGGCTCGAGTCCGGAGACGTCTTCGGCGTTGCCGAAGAAGGACGAGGAGGACATGTTCATGTTGCCTTCCATCTTGACGGCTTCGTCGTACTCAAAGTCCATGATGGTGTACCTGAAAAGGGGGGTTGCTAAGGGGGTGTTTTGAAAGACACGTCGGACCACACGCGGTAAGTCACGTAAAAAGTGGGGTAAACACGGTAAAGTGGTGGCTACAGTGTCAAAAGCGCTCCCGAATCTCGAATTTTGGCTTTTCAATCTGTCTCAAACTATCGTAAGACAACTTCTAAGGCAACAAAACCACGATCCAAGCATACAGTTATCAAAAAATGCCGAAAAAACTCTACCGTAAACACCCCCAGTCCAGACCTACGGTAATACCCGCATCCGACCCCACTTTCGCCCACTTTTCGACCCCCTCCACACTTCTATCACCTCCTAAACACGACACAAACCCTTCCCAACCCGCTCACACCCGAAACCTCCCCACAGTCACCCAACTAATATTTATCCGTCACCACTATTACAATCAATCCCCGCCAAAAACACCCATTTCCACCCATGACTAACCCCCGAAAAGCACTCCACAGTGTCACCGACCCTCAAGGAGCATTCCACGAAAAACTACAGTAATATGAATACGGTAAAAATATGGTAATGTTGGATTATGGTAGGATGACGGTAGCTTTCGCGTGTCTGCGTCGCGCCGACAAACAATTATCGAGCGCTCGCGGCCGTGCATTCATCCCGCCACGAAAATGTGCGTACGGGGTGGTGGCTGCGGTTCGTGGACCAGACAACGCACAAAGGCCAGCCGGCCGCTGCCGGAGGCGATTTTTGATCCGCGAAAAAGTGATGATGCTTTTACTTGTTTGTTGGGAGTTAACTTTGAAACAATCTGGGAAAGGCAACGGGGCTCGCATTGACAGCTGATTGGAAGGGAGGCGTTACGAAAGGAAGGCGTGTAGGGCGGTTGTAAAGTTTGGAAGTTTTTCAGGTTTTGAATGGCTTCCCCGAGCGAATCCGCTGTGAAACCGGCTAGTCCGGCTGGGACTTCAGCTAATGCGGCTCCAGCTGAAGAGCCTGAAGGGTATTTCGTCCCGAAACGGCATGTTTTTGCCATCTTTGACATGGCTAAATGGTACAGGTCAGAAGTGAGTCATTTTATATATAATTTTTCTCAATTTCTGATCGCTTGACCTTCCAGGCCTATGACAAGTACCTGAACTTCCTCCACCGCATCAACGACAGTGTCATCGGGGTGTCTAACAATGCCAACGTCGAAATCAGTGATCGAGTCAAGTCCGTCATTAAACTCATTGATACACTTTCTGTAAGCTCTTTTTATATATATTTTTCTTCCCATATAGCCTCCCCATTCCAGTCCTGGACCTCCGACTTCCCCCCAGTCGACATGCAAGAGCAACGCTTCGGAAACAAGGCCTATCGCCTCTGGCACACCCGTCTCACGGAGCAAGCCACAGATCTGATCAAGGACCTTCTCCCCGAAGAACACAAGGCTGCCGTCGTCGAGCTTCGCCCGTATCTTCTCGATTCTTTCGGAAACGCTACTCGAATCGACTACGGCTCCGGTCACGAAGCCGCTTTCTTGTTTTTTCTGCTCTGCTGCTACGAAACGAACGTTCTTATCGCTCCCGACGACGATCAAGCCACAGTGCTCCGTTTATTCGCCCACTATCTTCGATTCTGCCGAAAACTGCAAACAACCTACCGAATGGAGCCCGCTGGCAGTCGCGGAGTCCACGCAATCGACGATTATCAGTTCGTTCCGTTCATTTTTGGCAGTGCGCAGCTGATCGGAAACAAGAAACGCCTAATCCCGGACAGCTATCTCAATGCGAATACTGTCGAGGCTAATCGGGACGATAATCTGTTCTTTGAAGCGATCCAGTACATCAATGAGGTTGGTTTTACACTTTTATGATTCCAAATTCAAGTTGAAAACCATCTTCAGACAAAATACGGCCCCTTCTACGAACACTCCAACCAGCTCTACAACATCAGCAGCGTCGCCAAATGGGAGAAAGTTAACAGTGGCATGTTCAAAATGTACGAAGGAGAGTGCCTCAAGAAGTTCCCCGTGGCGCAGCATTTCGTTTTCGGCTCGATTCTATCCATCAAACAACGCCCACGCTTCGAACTCGAAGCCGCTGCCGTCCGAGAAGCCGCCATCGCTCACGAAAAAGCTGAAAAAGAGAAGGCCGAGCAAGCCGAAAAGGAGAAGCATCCGATCACGGCCAATGTCGACCACATGAACGCCATCGCCGAGGATGTGGAAGCCTCTCAATAAGCAGCTCTGCGCAGAAACAACACAAATATCCCGGAGACTCTCGATGCAATTCGCAATCAATCCATGTGACTGGCTTTCGTATTTGTTTAGCTTTTGGGTTAGTTCCTTCCTTCGTCATTGATCTGTCTGTTTCATATTCTTTGTTACGTGTATAAAGAAGAAGTTTATCTCTATCGAACGAATTTGATTTGGATTTCTACGGTGTTGTTAGCGACTTTTAATATCTACAATTACAATTTTGATGAAATTTTGATAATTATGTGTTTTTGTAAAGCTGCCATGGTCGAAGCCTCGAACATAGTCTGTGCCGATTGCGGCGCAGATGACCCTCAATGGGCGGTGTTGAACCGCGGCGTTTTGGTCTGTTCAGAATGCTGCTATGTCCATCGAAATCTGGGCCGTCACGTGAGTCAAGTGAGGTCGCTGAAAGCTGGCGCGTGGCATGCCAATCAGCTGGAATTGGTCAACTTTTTGTTCCGAGAGGGAGCTAACAACATCTGGGAGCATGCTTTGCTGACGGAATCTGGGAGTACCAAGGCGGCGAAGAAGAAGCCAAAGTCAAAGTGGGTTTTTTACGCTTTCTGCGCCTTTTTGATAAGTTTTTTCGACGTTTTAAGAGACAGTATTTGACAGGATTTAGGACCAAGGTGAAGGGGCCGACACCGGTTTTTTTGACCCCCCATTTTTTTGTGCCCAGAATGTAGACCTATAAGAGTAAGGTCTCGAACCGCGGTAATTAGTTCTAAAAGTTGCGGATTCTGGAGATACGGCTTCTGAAAGCTATTTCTTCAATGCTTCATAACGCGCGTCAAAAAACAGTTACAGATCTGAAAATTTGGCTACAGGGGTTTAATAGTAAGGCGAAGCGAATGCCACTTTCAGATTTTTTGTAAAATTTCAATAACTATCGATTTTTTAATTTTTAATTTTTTAAATGATCATAACGTTTCACTGATAACCGATCGTCCCCGCTACCGAATAATGTTTGTAGCTTGTCGTAATTGGCAACTTTTGACACCTTGACACGCAGCGGATCGTGTCGGTATAAATTGGTTTATAGCGTTTGCACGCAGCAACTGTTCAGTGCGCTGGGGGATTTTGGGTGCGCGGAGTGTGTGCAGGTTGTGCGTGGATTTTTTGTTCAAAAGCGCGTTTAAGAGGCCATTCGCGAGGTTTTTTAGGAGGGCCGACCCCCGATTTTTTGACATCCAAATGTTTTGAGCCAAAAATGTTGACATACCTAAGGGTGCTTCGGAACCGAAAGGATTTTGTCTGAAACCTTCTGCTTCTGGAGATATGGCTTCTGAAAGTAAATCCCCCGACTTCTAGAAAAGTACTTTCCCGGCATCGTTGAGAGGTGCGGTTTGAAGCATCGAAGCCTTTTGGGATGTAAAGTTGAATGACACACTTGAATTTTTTTCAAATTGTCAAAAAATATTGATTTTTATTTTTCGAAAACTTTGACTGGAAATTTCTCTCTTATTCTGTCGATGGGACCTGAGCGGTCGGTACCACGTTGTAGCCCGTCTTTTTCTGCGTCGAATGGCACCCGCCGGGGTTCAACCGAATGGTGACAAAGTGGTTTAAAGTAGCTTTGAAGCCGAAAAGCCGCCAGTGCGCTGCAGAAAAACGATGCGTGCAACGGCTGGTCGGCTGCGTGAGGTCCTCGAGATTTTTCGCGGTGAGACCGGTCTGTGCGCATCCGCGGATCTCGCGGACACGCACTCGTTTTCTTCGAGCGCACTATCCGCTTTTCAGCTTCAAAGCTACTTTAAACCACTTTGTCACCATTCGGTTGAACCACGGTGGGTGCCATTCGACGCAGAAAAAGACGGGCTACAACGTGGTACCGACCGCTCAGGTCCCATCGACAGAATAAGAGAGATTTTTCCAGTCAAAGTTTTCGAAAAATAAAAATCAATATTTTTGACAGTTTGAAAAAAATTCGAGTGTGTCATTCAACTTTACATCCCAAAAGGCTTCGAATGCTTCAAACCGCACATCTCTACGATGCCGGGAAAGTACTTTTCTGGAAGTCGGGTATTTTACTTTGAGAATCCATATCTCCAGAAGCAGAAGGTTTCAGACAAAATCCTTCCGGTTCCGAAGCACCCTTAGGTATGCCAACATTTTTGGCTCAAAACATTTAGGT